>QLOY01003744.1:0-47870 GCA_003313965.1 Megacollybia marginata
TGAAATGAAAAAGAAATGAAAAAGAAATGAAAAAGAAACTAATGGATGAATTCTGTTCATAACACTGCCAATTGGCTTTGGAATATGCAATGAATGCCTGGAGCACTGTAGCTGTTCAACTGGCAAGCTTGGGGTATTGTGCCTATGCGAGAAAACAGGCAGCAATGTTGAGGCTCCTTGCACTAGAGGCAAAGCACTTGTATGAGACAAAGGGAGACAAAGAGTTTGCAGCTTCTAGAGAGGGGACTACATTGGCAGATCGTATCGCAGCATGGAGGGAGGGGGAGTTTGCATGGATGGATGAAATGGTATGTTAATTTTCTGTACTATGCACAAGGACTAACGAGTCTGCAGAAGATTCATCGTGCATACTGTGTACGTGGTTAGACCCATTCAAATGCAAAATCTAATTAATCCCAGGATTTCCGAGCCAAATACTCAAATGGTTGCTGACACTAAGGCGTTGTGGACCTTAAGACCAACCACTTAAGTTTTGATTCTCAACACTGAACTTTAGGTACAACTTAAGAAGGTGACATAGGACTGAATGATAGGCCTGAATGATAGGCCTGAACTTAAGTAAGTCATAAGATTTACTATATTGAAGAACACCTTAAGACCTTCTTAAGCCTACCTGGTCCTAAGGTAAACTTTGAGGTATGTCAGTCTTTCTTATGACTGATTGGTATGGTTACGGTCACAGCTGGGGTAGTGAGCATGTATGGTGATAGCACTGAGGTGAATCAACAGTATTACCCTATGATGCAACACAGAGTAGTCTGGAAAGACTACTTATGAAGAACTTGGGAACAATACTGTTCCCTTATAAACCGTGCAATCGGAGAAGTGGTAACCACTAATGAGGATAACAAGCGTTATCCAGTGGTAAAAGTAGCACCAGTGGATGGGTGGAATGGAGAATCAAACTATATGAAGTTCGAATTGTTCCTGACCTCGTTCCTACAATAGGTGCAGTTGAACCACTTAGGTGGAGAACAGTGAGAGAGTGAGTGCCTCTCGCACTTGGGGACACATATGAAGGACCATGCATCCTGATGGTGGACGAATCACGTTGATGGTCCCAACACACAGATACTCGATTGGACTATCATTCAAGTGGTGATGGCATTGTTCATTCAATTTGTATCGCCCATGGCAATTGAACAAGCTGCAAAGGAGTACCAAACTGCATGGTTTGGGACAGACGTGTTCGAGTGGTATACTCGACTAGAGCTGGCTGCAAACAACATGGTGCAGCCACCGGATCCGTATTCCTTCAAGATGAAATTCTTGAGAGGACTACCCAAGGATATTAACAACCAAGTATTGCTGTTTAGCCATACTCCAGAAGTGTCCAGTATGAAAGAATTGTTTGATGCTGCCATACAAGTGGAGCAAACACAGTGAAATCGAGTGTGTTTTGCTACAGAATGACAGACAGTGGGAGCAACTGCTCCGGCAACAGGAATAGGGTATGGACCGGTGTCGCATACCAGTAACACACCAAATAGGTACTACAGTTGATCAGCTACACCTGGAGTGTGATTTGTATCCAAATCGCAGACGGCATCACCGTCTAATGTGAGACAATCATCGTCTCAACCATCCACAACACCAGGATTGGTAACCGGTCTGAATAGAAGTGGTGCAGGGAATGCAGGGATACCCACGATACCACGAGGTATTTCACATGGCCCAACGGCAACTGGAGTCGGACGTTCACAGTCCACTGGTCCCACAACCCAACATAGGGTGGTTTCTGAAAAGAAACCTACGCAAAACACTTGAGGAGGAGCTCCTCAACAGAAACACCCTCCTATAATCGCTGGATATGAGAACCAATGATGTAAGGATTGTGGATACCAGGGACACTGGTCGATACACAAGGTATGTCCCACGGATGAGCAGACAACTCAAAGGTTGTATGCTACATACCCCATAGAGCTTGACCCATCTGACACGGTGGATGAACCAGATTGGGAAGCCGAGGCAGAGTCTGCCTTAAATGAAAACGACGATAATCACGAAGAAGCGGAAGACTTCTTCACCAGAGCAGCATTGCCGGAAGATGCCTTCCACTACCAAGATAGCGAGCCAGTTGCTCATGAAGCCAGTCAAGGGCAGGAGGAGCGACTGGTTAGAGTCGCTGAAGGGGATGAAGACTTTCATTCGACGTATTACACATCAAGTGCAGAACAATATAACATGTTGTTCTCAGTAGTAGAGGTCGGGGAGGAGGAAGACTTATTGACCAACAACGTCGAATACTCGGGTATTCGATTCAGAGTGGTAACAGTACAACCGAGCGAGAAAACGCAACCAACGAAGTCAGCACTTCGTTATACACTGCTGTGACCAGTACGGACACCAGAGGAAAACCGACCGCTGTTTATCCTCACCAAGATCAATGGATTCTTGGCGTTAACTCTTGTGGATAGTGCATGCATGATGGACGCGGTAAGTCCAGACTTTGCACGCGTAGCAGGGATAGGTGCTGAGGTGCTAGATAAAGAAATACCATTGCAACTAGGCACCACCGGAAGCTGCAGTGTTATTAATCGAGGAGTGTATACCTTGTGGACAATAGGTCACCTACAAATCGAAGAGAACTACTTCGATGTGATTAATATCGACCAATACGATGCGATTATTGGAACAATCACAATGTGAAGGTATGATTTAGTACCAGTATTAGCAGAAGAAGCTCTGCTAGTGGGAGGAATACATAGTGGAACATTATACGAATGCCTGACAGAAAAGGAGGAACAAGCAGTAGTAGCTCATAGATATGTGATTCGGCAGTCGACGAAATCGCAAAATGAGAGTTGAGAGTAGCAATGCTCGGGCATTGCAAAGAACGTTGACGTTGACCAAAAGCAACATCAAGGGGATACTCAGTGGGGACCAGGTACAGAGGAGCAAGATACACTTGCCAGGATAAAGGAACGCAAAGACAGCGTAAACGCAAGCGGAAAAGGAGAAAGAAACCTCCTGGCAATAACAAGGAGACAGATAAACCTTCTCCTGCACACAAAACAGAACAGAGAGTACCAAGAACGACAATTCAAGTTGTACGGGATGAGGGAGACAAGATACCCTGAGATAGGGTACTCCCTGTAGAACTACCGGTACTCATGAGAGCCGATGCGTATTTGAATTATGAGGACTTCAAAACGATGCTGGAATACCAGTTACACCCTGCGGATCCAGTGGAACGATGGTATGAATTGTTACCAACTTTTATGAAGAAAGGTCAAACGAGCAAGCTTAGTGCTCGTAAACGAAAGAAGGCATTGAAGGAAATAAACAAATTACAGGGGCAACGGAACCAAAGAGTGGTGCAGATAGAGAAGAATTCTCTTCTCGATGGAAATGTAGGAATTGAGCACCTCAACTCCCAAGGAGACCCAATATTGAATGTGTCGATGCATTCAAAGAAAGGGGGTAATGAATCACTACCAATGGATTCGTCAATCAAGGGGCCATGGAAAACGAAACAGTACTCGGAAGAAGACATACCGCAACTGAGAAATCAGTGGGTAAAGGAATATGAGGACATATTCCAAGAACAACCAGAAAGGTTACCACCCCCACGATCAGTAAAACACAGGATCCTGTTGAAGGATCCTGACAAGGAGTATCAGTACTATGCTCCTAAGTGCCCGACATACTTAAGAAAGGAGTTGAATGCAAAGGTGCAGAAATACCTTCACGCAGGATGGTGGGTGCCATGCCAAACACACCAAGCAGCACCAATGTTGTGTATAGCAAAAAAGGATTTCTCACTGAGAACTGTGATGGACCTGTGGAAGAGGAACAACAATATGTTTAACAATGTCACTCCTCTACCTGATCAAGAGACCATATGGAACAATGTAGCGAAGGCGAAATACAGATCAAAAATTGATCTATCAAACGCATACGAGCAAGTGCTCGTTGATGAGGAATATGTCAAATACATGGCATTTGCCACCATTTTTGGGACTTTCTATAGTCGGGTCATGCAAATCGGAGATTGCAATGCCCCAGCAACCTTCCAGCGATTGATGATGGAAATCTTTTGCAACTGCATAGGATATTTCGTCCATGTATATCTCGATGATATATTCATATTCAGCAACACAATAGAAGAACACCAAGAGCACTTAAAGAAGGTGTTGGATCTTCTTCGTGCAAACGAGTTCTACCTTAGGGAATCGAAGGTACAACTGTACGCCAATGAGGTGGACTGTTTAGGACACCTTATTGATAATGAGGGAATACATGTAAACATGGACAAGATGGGAAAAATCTTGTCATGGAGAACCCCCAGGAACGTAAAGGACATTCAGAAGTTCTTGGGGCTCATACAGTATTTGGCCCTGTTCTTGCCAGATATTTCAGCGTATACAGGCCCATTATCTGCCATCACAGCGAATAGTCAGGAATTTGACTGGCGACCGATACACAATCGCTGTTTCGAGCAGATTAAACTAGTCTGCTCAAGAATGCCAGTTCTGAAACCCATTGACCCCACGAGTAGTGATCCAATATGGATAATATGCGACGCGTTGGTATCCGGCATTGGAGCCATGTATGGACAAGGACCAACCTGGCAGACGTGTAGGCCCACAGGATTTATGTCCAAAAAGTTTATGAAGGCACAGCATCACTACTTCGTATACAAGCAAGAGACTCTTGCTGTGCTGGAAGCACTGATGAAGTGGGAAGATCAGCTTGTAGGGCACCCTATAAACATAGTAACAGATCACAAAGTGCTGCAATTCTTCAAGACGCAAAAGCATATTGCGTCACCTTGACAAGGTAGATGGATGAACTACCTGGAACGGTTTAGACATACTATTGTGTATGTTAAAGGGCAACTAAATAAGGTAGCCAATACCTTATCGCGGTACTATGAAACAGACACATGGTATGATACACACCATGCAGACGACTATGTAAATGCCGATATTTGGTTAGACAGGGACTTAGAGGATGTCCCTACTCCCTAAGTGAACGAGATTAGGAAGGGAGAAGTTCCCTTCCATGCTCTACGAGTAGCTGCGACACTGGAACAGCATCACAGCCAAAGAGTACTTAACAGGCAAGAAACACATGATCTAGAAGCAGCAAAGATCGCAGCAGGGCTACCTATGATGTACGAGGAAGATGCACGACCCAATCTGACAGAGGATAACCCCACAGTGTTTGAATCGAGAACGCGAGGCATGAACCTGTGAGTCCAAGTGTTTGACCAAGACAAGGAATTCGTACAAACAATTCGTGAAGCGTACACTATGGATCACATGTACACAGCAGTTATTAAACATCCAGCGGATCACCCAATGTTCCAAATTAAAGATGGGCTAATTTGGACAAAGAACCGAGCAAAGGAGATAGTCCTTTGCATACCCAACACTAAGTATGGAGAGCAGTCAATTCAAGGAGTGATCCTCGAGCAGGCCCACAGAACAGTAGGACATTATGGGCCGCAGCGAATGGCAGACTATGCTCGTAGATGGTATTGGTGGCCAAAAATGGGCCAAGACGCAATCGCATTTTGTGATAGCTGTGAGACGTGCCAGAAAACAAAAGGGGATACGCAGAAACTGGCAGGGAAGTTGCACAACCTCCCTATACCAACAGCACCATGGGAATCAATAGGAATGGACTTCCTAGGGCTGTTTCCCGACGTAGAAGGGTATAACTACCTATGGGTGATAGTATGCCGGATGATGGGGATGGTTAGGCTCATCCCAATACGGACAGACACGACAGCCAAGGAACTGTCATGGATTTATGTGAAAGAAGTGGTAAAGATGCATGGATTACCTGCATCTATAGTGTCGGATCGAGACTCGAAGTTTACATCCATCTGGTGGAGAGAACTACATTGTGTTCTCGGGGCAAAGCTGTTGATGTCCACTTCCTTTCACCCGCAGACAGATGGACACACTGAACAAATGAACCATTCAATCAGACAGATACTCAGGGCAATCATCACCCCAGACCAATTGAATTGGTATCAAAAGATACCACTAGTTGAGTTTGCTATAAACTTGAGTATCAGCAAATCAACAGGATTCGCCCCATTTGAACTGGTATACACTCAGATGCTGCAATTCGTCCCCGGAATTCGTGAAGAACGAAGGCATACAAGACTTTGTTGATATCGCGATCCAGAACGTAAATGATGCATTCAATGCGATCCTACATCATCGAGTGTTCACCAAAAGAAAAGCAGATGTGCATCGGAGGGCAGAACCTGAAATAAAACAAGGGGACAAGGTTTACTTGTCGACGAAAGACTTGGCATTACCAAAGGGATGTGCAGCAAAGCTACTCCCTAAGTTCATAGGACCATATCTAGTCCTTGAAGCTACACCAGAGTCATCCAATTATCGTCTGGATCTGCCGGAGATGCTATGGAAGCGACATATACATGATTGCTTCCATGTATCGAAACTTTGACCATACATAGCGAATGATGAAGTTCGCTTTCCCGGACGAGACAAGGTGGAACCATATGACTTTGGGGAACCAGATGAGGAGGCGATGGTGAAGGAAATTGACAATCATCGATGGGTAAAAGGAAAATTGGGATTTCATGTAATATGGGAAGATGGAGACAAAGGGTGGTCTCATTGGAATGTGGATGAAAATAGCACGCTAGATGATTACCTAGCGCTGAAAAGAATAGACGAGGTAGATAAGTTACCTTGTCAAATCATACAACGAGGAAGGAAGCGCAGATAAATGCAGTAGTAGAACTAATGCGACAGATTCTGTCACCGGAACGCAGGCAGAATTGCCAACATCCAACCATGTGACATATATCAAACTAGCCTCATACAATGTCAGACAGCAGCAAACACAACACCAGAGATGAGCAGAATCCTGCTTGTCAAGTTAATCAAGGTCGACTTGGAAATCGACCTAGTGGAGGGGGGTATGGACAGCAAAGGTCCACTGCCACAATCTCGACCATGGCCACAATGGCATCTGCAGATACAACAGAGACAAGGGATGAAACACGACCAAGTACGGTAGTGTTGAGACTACAGCTGGAGGAATGAGATGCGCAAGTAGACTACTTGCGCTGGAGGACATTGGAACAGGCGGAGACGATTGAAGCAATGCATCTTGAATGGAACAGAGTTCAGATTGAATTAGAGGAGGTGCAGAGAATGCGCCTCAAACAAGATAGGGCACAGAGAGAACTAGAGGAAGCAAGGCAGCAAGTTGAAGAACTTGAACAGGAATCACAAGCAAGAAGGCAGGAAGATAGAAAGCAAATGGAGAGTAAGTGGACACCTCCCTGAAGAGAAGGATACAGACCACGAAGTAGAGGGGAGAATGATAATGGTTGACGATCTCCACAACCAGGGTATGTACCATCCCAACAGACATACCGACGAGTGTTTCTACCTCCACTGAGAGCAGAATTACTGAGGGGAAATCAAAGTCCTAGGGAGGAGACACCTCCCCAACCAACCGAAGATGTGGTAATGGTGTCACCACTGAGAGAGCACCAGGAAGAAACAAAGAAAGAGGTACCACCAGTATGGGTGGTTAGTCAGGGGTCTCTCCCACTGGGATCGGATGGTTGGTCATTGAAAGTAAAGGACAAGTTGAATGCCTACCGAGAAGAACGAAGTTGCCTTCTCAAGCAGTTTCCGTGAGGGGTACAGAAGAGGATCGACCGAGCACACAATGATCGGTTGAAACTAGTCACGATGGTGGAAGATGAGGTGTTGGTACGAGAGAACGAATAGCAGCGAGTATATGCTCGCATGGCTGGGGATGCCAAAACCAAAGCAAATGTGTCATTAAACCAGCTCCTTAGTAAACTCAGAAAGGAGCGGAAAAAGAGATGACAGCTACGTCGTACAAGAAAGCCAGATGAGGATGTTACCACATCCAATGAAGATAGTGATGATTATTCTGACATGGATGTACAATTGGAACGGCATCCTCGAATCACTACCCCCACAAGGACACCGTCTCGGAGTCCTTCACCTGATCCACGAGTGGCTCCATCCACACTAGCCCCACCAGAAGAGGGAATGGGTAATATTGTAGAGTCCTCGGGTGAGCAACAGGGGATGCAAAGGGAATGAGTTCCTCTGGCACAAAGGCTAACAGTACCCAGGGAGCTGAGAGCTAGTTCAAGGATGTCGTTGCAGAGTAGGATGGACCGAGCAAGAGGTCCTATTCAGCTGGGCAAAGTAGTACCTCACCACTTTGATGACCCAAACTCCCCCGAGGAGATAGAGGACCTAATGTATTGGGCCGAGAGGGGGTTGATACTTGCTCAAAAGGTGTTATATGCGAAGCACCTTGCATTCGGACAAGATCTCAAATCACAAAAGAAAGTGCCACAGTGGGTGAGAGACTTCGAACAGTGTATGCAACATATGCCACCCGAGTGGGTAAAAGAGAGGCGAGAATTGTACAAGCAGGAAAAGCTGGAGCTGAGACTGAGACGACATGACGAGACTGGCTCGTTCATACCCAGACCTCCACTGGGACCAGAAAGTCCTATCATAGACTGGGCGAATGATGTGCTGGATTGACGGGATCAGCACTTTGAATACAACCCAGTCTTGCGGATTGTGGAGGAATGGGTGTACTTACCCTTCCTGCGAGCAGGGCTAATCGCTCAATTTACCCGGCTGAGGCACATTGGGAATCTACCACAGGGGTGGGGTGGTACTGATACGTGAGAGTGGTGGCTGTTTCATCTGTTATCCATCATGGGAACACGCAATGTATATCGCGATTATCATTTCGCCGCAGGAGTGGACATCACTTCAACCAGAAATCTACAACTGTATCCCCATGAAACACTCAGGAGGGTGTCTAAGTCAGATATTGCGAGACATCTTGCTGAATGTGGGGTAACGGATGAGGAGATGTCCGACTCCTTTGAATGGGCTTGAGCCATGCTCGCTTGGTTTGTGCAGTATCGGTCAAGAGATCAACAATACGAATCGGTGCAGAGCTGGGCGAAACTTATGATGGATGTTCAAAGCCCAGCAGTAGATTGAGACACCACTCCTCAAGGATGGGTGTTGTACCATCCTCCCCATCCGCGAAGTGATGTGCAAGTGGCATCTGGGATACTGACTTGAATGGACCCCAGTAGAGGCGAATCGAGTGATTCGCAAGCAGACAACTGCAACACTCTTAGCAGATCGCATCCCACCAATCAAGATCAGCGCGATCTCAATTATGCTCCTCCATCTCAGGCCACAGATGATGGACTCGACTATGGGGAAGAGGAAGAACAACTGAGTGTTCATCTTCCCCCAACTGAAGAAATGGGACCGTCAACCTCGCCCAGTACATGAATGCGCACACGTGTTTGCCTTGCATCAGGTAGACCTCACCTGCGGGTTTGGTCTAGTGGGGGAGGGTGTAACAGTTCTATTAGATAATACACACCCTCCTTAGTACTTACAATGGTCACCTGACTGTAACTTACATCTTACCTATGCTCCTTTGCTAACATTATGTTTATTCACCCAATACACTTGGTTTAGTGAATATAGTGTGATGAGCACAGAGCGGGATTATATTCCATACATAGGTGAGTACGGTTACAAATAACTTCAGCACAAGGCCAACATCTTCAGCTGTCCAGGCTACAAATTGTACGTCAGATGCATTCAAAACTAGGAACATGACCTACGTTTCTCCAGAATAATATCTGAGCTGCATTGGCTGACATCAATTATGTTGTCCAATGGCAGCTCCTCATCCCGTTCATCCTCCCACGCTTCATCACTGTCGCCCAGAGAGACCTGGTCAGTATGCTCTTCTGAGGAAGAGAATTACAGGTTATACTGATGTACATGTAGCACGTACCTTCAACAGTATCAGTGGGCTGAGGACTATCAGCCAGAGTAGCAATTTGAGGGGGTGGGGAGACAGCTGGTATGATAATAAACAGCTGTAATAAATAGTAATAATAGACAAATACCTGCTCGCAGAGTTGCTTCAGCTGCTAATACACCTTGCTTAGATGCAGGACAGGACGGGACATGTTCACTTACTGGGTTGATTGCTGTTGTCAGGAGACATGTCAGCAGCTGCATTATTAAAAACTGAGCAGGAGACTCTTCACAAAAAAGGAATTATCTACCTTTAGACACTTTGAGTGGCTCCTCAGCATCCACATTGGCCTCAGACTCAGAGTCTGTTGGAGCCTCTGTTGCAGGTGCATCTATCACAGCCATGCCTGTCATGGTGTCACCTGTTGCAGCGGGGCCCATTGCACCTGCAAATTTTTAGAATTAGGTATGAGCTAGTCATAGCTATGCAGATATATATACCTGATGATAGGACTGAGTCTAGCATAATAGCTATCAGAATAATAATAGTAATAATAAATAATTGTCTTCATACCTTGATCTGCAACTGCCAACTGGCTTCCAGCTTCACCTTCCTCTTTTGGCTGTTTGGCAAGCAATGGGGGGAGGGTTACATCTGTTGCAAAGAATGGTGAGTAATACCTGAGATGCTTCAATCCCACCTTGAGCAGGGTCTTTCTCAACATCTGCAAGAATCAATCACCAATATTAACACGAATACTTGTTACTTACCATCTGGCTCGAGCCCATCTAGCTTGAGTGTTGAGGATGCATCTAAGAGGGTAAATAATAATAACAAATAATCATTACCATCCTGCACAGCCTTGGAGTGGGGCGCTTTGAGGTGTGAATAATAATCACAAATAATAGAACACACATACCAAGCCTCATGCCATCTGGAATAATAGTAAATAGTCATCTTAAATAATACAAACTAGTCACCTGGGTTTGGCTCAGATAGAGTGATCATATGTTCCAAAACGTCCAGCCATTCAGCAAATTGAGAAACCCCAAAGTCAGGTAGATTGAGCAGATCAGGGCATTCAAGGAAATCACCTTCATCCTCTTCACCTTGTGAGACAAGAAACACATCTCTGGTAACTAGTCCAATCAGGAACAAGAGGGTGTCCATTCCCTGCTCCGACAGCTTTCTTTTGTGGACATGTAGACCAGAACAGAGCTTCTTCTCAACAATGCCAATTCAAAGCCAATTTTCATTAGCAGCAGCAGGGATAAAGAAATCTCTTGGAACATGAGAGGTGGGCGACTGCCAGTTAACAAAGGAAGGTTGGATGGGGCATGGATATCTTGAACTGGCACTGTCAATGTCTTCCTCCTAGGACAGTCAGCCATGAAAGTGAATATTAATCAGACCCACTGCAGCATGAGGCCAAACAACTCGAAGAAGCCTCTGGTACATCTCGTGGTTGCAAACCTCCTTCAAAATCTTTTCCCTGCCCACTGATGACAATGTCTCAACATCCTGAACAGATCCTGAGACTGGTTCCGTACCCTTCACCTTGGGCTTGGGGTTTGGCTTTGGCTTGATGGGCACAGAGGCAAGCTCTTCAGACTGAGCAGCATTAGCTTCTTTCTTCTTCAGAACTTTTGAGCCAGCTTTCCTGGGAGCTGCAGCATCTTGTTTGGCTGGCTTGGATGATCTGGATGCAGGAGGGGGAGGGGACTTGTCAGCGTCGAGCACCACAAAGGGATCAGAAACGACTCCCCCTGTTCGTTGACATTTTGGCCATTAGACAATGTCTTCCTCCTCATCATCAATGTCTTCCTTCTGCTTCGGTTTTCTTCCTCCTTTAGCAGGTGCAGCTACCTTCTCTGCAACTGCTTTTTGTTTAGTTGCATTCCTCCTGACAGGTGGCTTGTCTTCTTCATCAGAAGCAGATACAGACGCCGCTGCTTTTGCCTTCCCTTTCCCCTTAGTGGGTCTTGTCCTCACTGGCAGTGGCGGTGGTGTTGCATCTCCATCTGCATCATCATCTGAATACTCCAGAGGTTGTGACTCGGCCTTTGAAGCTCCTGCTTTGAGGTTGGCGGAGCAGAGATTACTGATACCCCTGGCATATTTGATGGCAGCTTCCTCATTAAACTCAACTGGGATGGGACTGGAATTTTGAAACTGGTACCAAAATTGGTAGAGCTCAGTGAGCTCATTTTTGGTCATGTGCTTGGGATCGCAGAGCTTGAAGCCTTTGGGGAGAAACTTTGAATTGAGGAGTTGCTTCCTAATAGAGGGGTCTGAGAGTGCTTTCCAAGGTGGGCGTTTTGACTCTGTAGTGGTTTCTAGAGGATTTAGAATTAGATTGTATTATGTATAGGTATTTATAATTATTGAACTTACCCCATAACCATTGAATATACACCCTAATCAGATGTTTGAGCCCTGCCAGCAAGCCTGGTGTATTGCTTTTGGGCTTCTTTAGAAGCCAAGACCACTTGGAACCATCCTTGGGTATGGTGTGGAACTACAAAACAGCCCAGGAGGGGATGTCCTGGTTTCATCGATGCTGAACCTCATCAGGATCAGATTCTGCTTCATTTCCACTTGTAACAAAGTGCTGGCCATAGCTCTGAAAGTTTTCCAACACCTTCAGTTTCCCCTTGACAATTTCTGGATACATCGATGAAAAGGTAGGCTCCTTGGATGTCTCAGCACTGAGCTGCTGTCAGGAATTGAGAATGAGGCAGGAAATTGACTTACAATGCAGTATTATCTTCACTGTCCTGGTCAATATAGGTGTAGAAGCATATCATGTGATAGCCATATTGTGTAAACTGGTTTTTGATGAAGGTTTGGATCAATTTACCTTCATCGTCAGTTGCCAGCCTAATAAAGCATGTAAATAAACGAAATGGAATATGAAAATCACATACATTCGCTGGACCTCTTCATCAACTTCCCACCCATTTTTCAACCATTCCGCCAAGGATTCACAGTCTTCTCGCTGCTCCTGCATCAAAGATTCCCAGAGGAATTTTTCTGCTGGTCAATGTAGCGACAGATTGTCATAGCCATCCTTCCTAGCCTTGGCCAAACTGCACTCATAGAGTGCCCCCGTATTGGAGCCAAGCCACCCTGCAACCAGTCCAGCCTTTGCCACCAAAATCTTTGGGAGTCTTGCTTCGGCTAGTACTTGTTTCTCTGAGGCCACCAGACTTGGCATGTTTTGCGCTGTGGTTCGCAAACCAGTTGTGAATGCGCTGAAAGGAATTTGTGATTAGAAAAGAGAAGGATAAAGACAAACATACCTCTGCAAGATTATCTGGTGTCTCCTCATTGCTAAGATCCTCAATTTGTTGCACAGTTGCTTTTGTCCATTGCTCTCAATCTACTCCCCTACAAACGAACCACCCTGACGATCTTGAAATTAACTGTTTCTTAATTTTATTGGTGGCCCAGAGGGATGGCATGATGATAGTAAAAAGCAATAAAGAATAAACAGCACATGCCTCTGGAGTAAAAATAACCAAGTCATGATGCACAGCAATCATACACAGCAATAATAGTAATAAATTGTTATCCATAATAGTCAATGGCTTGGCAATACTCACCAATTTGAAGTTGTTCCCAACAGCCAGCCTGCAAATAACACATGTTTATCAGCAGCTCAATAAGACAGTCTTTGCTGTAACAGTTAGTCATTGCAGCTGTTACTCACCAATAACAATGAAATGCCAAAAATGGATATAACTAACAGTGATTGCTCACTGTGAAGGGATTCATTCACCCACAACTCACCAATAATAACAAATATTTGTTGATCCTAATACTCACCAATAAGAATGAATACTCATTTGCCTAATGGCATGCAAATAATGCATTGCAAATATACTCACCAACAGTAATAAAAACTTATCATAGATAATCATAATGGAACCACAATGTTGGAACTGCAACAGGACTTCATTCATGGTTTGGACTAGATGGGGGTGTGATAGGCTCAGTTAGGTCATCAACCCACTCTGGTTGGTTAGAAATCTTTTTCCTTCTACAAAACCAATCACCTTCTCCTTGATCAGACAGACCTTTTCCTGTTGACCATCTTTCCATGCCGTCCGGCTGGCATGTTCAGACAACAAATTAGCAGCCTTGACACATGTTGGTTATCTGATGATCATTTGGGTGGACATAGGGCTGTCTCCATGGCTGGTAAACATGGCATTTGGGACAGAAGATTGGCAATGACTGGCTGAAAGGTCTTCGCCCGGGATGCACCTAAGTAAAGTGAAAGAGGTCAGCAGATTGAGGCCTAAGAATATACACATCTGTATGACTGCCCAATTGACCTTGACCTTCAAAGGCAGCTCTGAGGAAAGAGGGACTCTGCTGATAATGCTTCAACTGCATGGCATGCATGAGAAAAGACTGCACAAATGCAGGAATGAGCTTTTGATGAGCAAACCCTATAATCTCAGACAGCTGGGCCCTGTGGAGAGAGAGATGATTGCAATCCAGTAAAAGTACAGGCCACACCTGGTACCAAGAGCCAACAAAAAACTTTGAACATCAGGGATTTGCTGTTACGATTTCCTCACTTTTAGCACCCAACCACATGCTTTATCAGAACCCTATTTCATTTCACATTCATATCACCTTATCTTTCATTTCCCTTATCCACTATCTTTTAAATTAAACTTCTGATAGCTTATCGCAGATATGAGGCAGGGATAGCTTATCTTTTTCCCTTCTTATCTCTTCCCTTCAACCTTATTCCTCGTACACCAAGATAACCACCCAGTATTTAAGCCATTAGCTAGTCGATGTATTCTTTAGTTTTGGTATTATAAGTTTCACTGAGTCTTTGAGTGGCCTGATAAGCTCTCATTTTGCTCATCGCCTTACAAAATACCAAAACTAAACATCACCTCACTCAACTCGGTCGAACAATGGACTGCCAAACTTCTCACTCATGCACCACTCACAACTACCAAAGTCGTTCAAATCATCCTCAGCATTTATCTCGTCCTCACCATCTACTCTATTTTCCGAATCCTTTGGCATTGTTTTGAACGACACCTAAGAGTACGACAAAACCGTCACATCAGAGAAACTCGCCTGTAAAGAGCAAAACTGTCACATTGGAGAAACTCGCCTGCATCAGGAAAAACCCTTTTTAACCTGGATGCCTCAAGGTTGACCTGGATCAACCTATGTCAACCTTGGTCAGTCCCAGGTTTAAGTCTCAATTTTCAGGTCAGCCAGGTCACAACCTAAGTCATGTCTAGGTTAGCCCAAGTCAACCCAGGTCAGCCCAGGTCATGTCTAGGTTAGTCCCAGATCAGCTCAGGTTGACTTAGGTTGACTCAGGTTTACTCAAGTTTGCCAGGTTTGCCAGGTCAAAAAGGGTTTTTCCTGATGTGTAAACTCTCATCATCTGACTTGGTAGTACCGTTGACTAGTGGGAAGTTCCCAATAAGACAGACAGCAGTAAGCAGATACAAAAACTGGTCTTGAATTGCTAACGGCTTTCAGTGGCACACAGAGGCTGATCAGCAACAAAAAAACCGGAACAATCAAATACTCCAACAATATCACCAAGCACAATTCAACTCCAACTTTACACCATACATTGCCATACACCAATGAATCAACGAAGTCATCAACAGATTCTCCACTCCGTTTGACTACACACCTGGAAATATTAGCTGGATCTACTACACTCACATCTTCACACAGGACTGGATCAGTTGAAGAAAGACATATGAAAGTGTCACCACTGAGACTGAACCAGAAGTCAAAGAATACAAAGACAACAGCACTAACACTAACCCAGTAGACTACACCACTCACATTCCCCTAGCAACCTTCATAAGTCTTAAGAAATGGTTCAACGATATCAACTGAGGAAGGTGGGGGCATCTTTATGAAGATACTGCGATCAACACAGACAACAACAGCGCAGACAAAGGAATCAATACAGACATAAGCTTTGGGTTCGACACAACAGCATGGTCAGAACCATATCAATCAGAAGAAGGCAAACTCCTCACAGCAGAGTTAAAATCACTCAGTCACAACAGCACCACGAAGACGCCAACACAGCGCAACAAACACAAATGACAATCAGACGAAGAGATGCCCTGGCGTTCTCTCAGATTCAAACAAGAATAGTGACACAGGCACGATTGGAGGACTGGTTTATAACCAGTTACCAACGATTTAGTGCACCAAATACAGACCTTTTGAAAATCTGGGGTGTTCTCAGAACAGCTCTTGAAAAAGAATCACACTATATTCACTTGGCAGACTTACTGTGGACGCTAGATGTCTTAACCAGCGAAGAAAGAGATTTTTTGGACGACATTCACACCCAAGAGGTGGTTGAACAAACTGGCCCAATCACAACTGAAGAAACCCTTCGGGCTCTATACATTGCCATCCGAGAACATGACGTCTGTCACATCTACACCCATCAGATTAACACGAGAGTGAACAGCAGTCTCAGCTCCACTTGACTTAAGTTGGTATATCAATAATATCTACGGACCAGGACACTTTGTAACACCTAAACAAGAAGACAGAACTTATCACATTTATCATAATGTCCAAATCGGACATATTCCAGAAATCCTTTACAACGCAGACAGAAAATGTTTTGAACCTCGGGACATTCTCATTTTTACAGATCTAATTGAACAAGCCACAGAGGAATATCAATTCCTTAACACCTTCGCAGACGACCCTGACAACATTCCAGTACCATTTGAAGAAACCTTCTTCACACCACCCGAATCACCTGAACCCGAAACCCCTCAAGTTCAACCCCAAGAATTACCGATGATCAAAGAAGAATCTATAGAACATCCCACAACACCGAACCTTGACACCAACTAAATCATCTTTACACCGAGTTCATTTCTAACATGACAGACATGGACACAGCCACACCATCAACTTCAACCTTCAATATCAAAGTAGACACTACAAAACCACCTTCATACTATTTCCCACCAGCAGGACATCCCGATGCACGAGTTATCACTGAATTAACCCTGTATGTCCGAAGACGAACAACACGAGATTATTTTGTCAGGGTTCATGGGAGCACGCTAGCAGATGGAGCCTACGAGATTCATGACCATGCAACAAGACGAGCACTAATGGGGGAACATCAGGAAAAACCCTTTTTGACCTGGCAAACCTGGCAAACTTGAGTAAACCTGAGTCAACCTAAGTCAACCTGAGCTGATCTGGGACTAACCTAGACATGACCTGGGCTGACCTGGGTTGACTTGGGCTAACCTAGACATGACTTAGGTTGACCTGGCTGACCTGAAAATTGAGACTTAAACCTGGGACTGACCAAGGTTGACATAGGTTGATCCAGGTCAACCTTGAGGCATCCAGGTTAAAAAGGGTTTTTCCTGATGAAGTAATCCAGGTGTTCAAATCTACAGTGGGAATGATGGGTACCATCCTGTTATGACAAGAACTAGGTGGAACCATCCTCATAGAACCAGATGCAAATTCCATCGATTATGTTCCATTCCCAACCAACAATTGAACCACTTCATCTGCTTCAAAAATCAAAATTGCTAAACCACTTCTTAGCGGTCGACACATACCTTCAGGCAAATGTGCGAGACTTTCAAAACGATGAACAGAGAATCTGGTTCGTCATTTCATATTTAGGCACAGAAGACGGATCATCATGCATCACTTTGGACTGGCTCTGAAACTGGAAAGAAGACAACTTCTACAATGGGACTCTGAATGTCAGTGACTACAACAAATTTATCGCACCCTTTGCCATAGCAGAAAGCCTTATCAGCTGGTTACATCCACTTTTTAGAAAAGGCTTATATGTGGTTATAACCCTGGGCACTAAAAAGGCTTTTCAGCAGGTTATATCCACCTCAGACAATATAGCTAGTACTACTATAGATGTATTAAACACTCATACAGATCCTATAGACCTGTAATGGGAGGGCAGGTGAGAACAAATAGTGCCTGCCTCTGCCCCACCCTTTGTTTACTTGTATTTACAATCCACAGAACAGGTGGCTGGCATTATTACAGGCATTATTACATTGCTACCACCCACACATTCTTATGGCTGCTTATTAGGCTTCAATATTTCATTGTATCATACATAGAACAAATGATAATAATAAATTCATAGCCTAATGGCTGGATTAACAGACAAGAAATGGATGAGGATTAGAAATTCAGCTCAATTTCACGATGGGATGCAATGCTGGATCTGTCATGAGTGGTGGAGGATTGGTGGTGGAAAGAGCAACAGGTTTGGGAATGCGGCAGCGGTTGACGCTGGTTAGACAACATGTGGTGGATTTGGGGTCAAGCAACAACATGGTGTATCAATAGATTCTGAGCTAAAAATTTGTTAGCTGGAGAATGGAACACAAACAGAAAGGACATACAGTGGAGGCGGTAGGGTAGTCAGTTCTTGGGGACGTGGATGTTTTGGGGATGTGGTGCAGTGGTGGTGGTTTTGGGGGATGCGGTGGTGGTTGACGTTGGTTGTTTGGGACAGAAGTCAGCAGTGAACATTGAGATGGACATACCTGACAAGAGGCTGGGGCATACCATCACTATTTGAGCCACATCACTTGAATAATGACATGGCAGTCATGGGTGGTGATTCATGGGCCAGCAGTGAATAGTGAAGTGGCACTGGTGTCGGTGTTGGTACAGGGTTTTCATCCTGCTCTTGGTTTTGTTTCGGCATTGGGTTGGTGGGAGGTTTTGGCGTTGGTGTAGAATCGAGGTTGTAGGTCAGATGAGGTGATGACGTGGCAGAGAGCGGCAGTGGCAAATGCAACAGGTGTTGAGGATTCAGTAGTGTGTAGCAATGTTGGTGGTAGGTAGTTTCAAGGATGTAGCAAGCAGTTAGGGATTCAATGGGGTGGTGATTTGGGTGAGGGAAGCAGTGGCAGCAGTGTATGGTTGGGTTCAAATTTGGATCTGGTGAGCGGCAGTCATTTGGGAAATTGAATACTTACATGCAGAGATTCGTAGTCTGTGCAAGTGTGGATTTGGATTTGGCAGTGGTGCAGGTAAGGGGCTCATTGTGGCCAGGCAGTCAATGGTTTGTTGACAGGGCTTTTGTCAGGGTAATGGTTTTGGGGATTTATTGGTGGTTGAGGCATGCAGTGGTGGTTTCAGAAATGCGGCAATTGTTTGAGCAGTTTGAAAGGAGGGAACGACATGGCAGCCAACAGCGGCCAACTCAGTGGTGATGTGGTGATGTGGCAGCCAACTCGGTGATGACAGGGTTCAGGGTGTACAGTAGCCTACAGTGAGATGCTTTAGCAGGAATATTATAATTGCACCCCGACATATGGGAATAACTGCTGTATAAATGGCCAGAATCCTAGGATGGGCCATTCCTCAGCCATCCATTAGTGTCTACGCAGTTGTATTATATACTTACAGCCATTGAGTATATTATTGCGACCCACAGGTGCCGTACGAGCCGCCATTTGCCACAATCCAGGTGGTTATATATTTACCCCAGGGTCCTCAGCAAGGATCCTGGTCCTAGGGGTCCGAGATGGTTATATATTATCCTAGAGTGCTTGCTGGACATGGAATATTATACACCATGGAGGAGTCTGGCATAGACATTATATAACAAGACTGCATCAGCTGAATGGGATATCAGGTATGACTATATTATTCACACCCTGAATCCTCGTGGAAGCCAGGATATATTACTTCTGGAAGTCAAGCAGCGGATATTCAGGCTGTTATATATTTGCACTAGGGCCCGGGTCACGAATATCAGGAGACGGAATATTATTCAGTACGGAGGAGTCAGGCATGGACATTATATAACAAGGCTGCATCAACTGAATGGGATATCGGGTGTCAGTATATTATTTACAGCCCGCCCTCATGGAAGCCGGTATATATTGCAGCTGGACATCAAGCAGTGGATATCCAGCCTGTTATATATTTGTCCTAGGGCCCGAGCCAAGGATACCAGGACACGGATTATTATTCGGTACAGAGGAGTCAGGCATAAAGATTATATAAAAAGGCTGTGTCAGCCAAATCGGATATCGAGTGTCACACCCTGGAACCCAGTATATATTACTTCTGGAAATAGAGCAGCACAATTATATATTTTCCCTAGAGCCCCGGCCACAGATACCCAGAGACGGATTATTATTCTGTATGGAGGAGTCAGGCTTAGACATTGTATAACAAGGCTGCGTCAGCCAAATGGGATATTGGCCGTCACTATATTATTCATACCCTGAATCCTCTTAGAAGCCGGTATATATTACTTCTGCAAATCAAGCAGCGGATATCCAGCCTGTTATATAATTGTCCTAGGGCCCTAGCCACGGATACCCAGACTGGGAATATTATTCGATACTGAGGAGTCAGGCTTACATATTATATAACAAGGCTGCGTCAGCTGAAAGGGATATCAGCCCTGACTATATTATTCATACCCTGAATCCTCTTAGAAGCCGGTATATATTACTTCTGCAAATCAAGCAGCGGATATCCAGCCTGTTATATAATTGTCCTAAGGCTCTAGCCATGGATACCGAGACTGGGAATATTATTTGGTACTGAGGAGTCAGGCTTACATATTATATAACAAGGCTGCGTCAGCCGAATGGGATATTGGCCGTCACTATATTATTCATACCCTGAATCCTCTTAGAAGCTGGTATATATTACTTTTGCAAATCCAGCAGTGGATATCCAGCCTGTTATATAATTGCCCTAGGGTTCTAGCCACGGATACCAGGACACGGATTATTATTCAGTATGGAGGAGTCAGACTTAGACATTATATAACAAGGCTGCAGCAGCCAAATGGGATATCAGCCATCACTATATTATTCACACCCTGAATCCTCACGGAAGCCAGTATATATTAATTCTGGAAATAAAGCAGCGGATATCCAGTGTCCACTAACACGGATTATTATTCTGTACAGAGGACTCAGTCTTAGACATTATATAACACGGCTGCATTAGCTGAATCGGATATCGGGTGCCACTATATTATTCACACCCTGAATCCTCATGGAAGCCGGTATATATTACCTCTGGAAATCAAGCAGCAGATAGCCAGCCTGTTATATAAATGTCTTAGGATTCTAGCCATGGATACCCAGACTGGGAATATTATTTGGTACCAAGGAGTCAGGCTCAGCTATTATATAACAAGGCTGCATTAGCCGAATGGGATATCAGGTGTGACTATATTATTCACACCCTGAATCCTCTTAGAAGCTGGTATATATTACTTCTGCAAATCAAGCAGCAGATATCCAGCCTGTTATATAACTGCCCTAGGGCTCTAGCCACAAATACTGGGACACGGATTATTATTCGGTACTGAGGAGTCAGGCTTACATATTATATAACAAGGCTGCATCAGCCGAATGGGATATCAGCCATCACTATATTATTCATACCCTGAATCCTCTTAGAAGCCGGTATATATTACTTCTGCAAATCAAGCAGCGGATATCCAGCCTGTTATATAATTGTCCTAGGGCCCTAGCCACGGATACCCAGACTGGGAATATTATTCGGTACTGAGGAGTCAGGCTTACATATTATATAACAAGGCTGCATCAGCCAATGATAAGACTGCTAGTTGGCAAAGGCTGGAAATCTTTTGAAACACCTCCTAAGGCGAATTCCAGGCATCTCCTAATCAAGAGGAAGACCCTCTTAGAGACTAGCCTATAGGTTAGAAGGTACCCCATGTCATAAGAGGCATGTGGCATCGATCACGGAGTATATCACTCCCGCGGGCTGTCAAATCAGACTTAAGATGAGTTGGCTTGGGCCTAAGGCTCAGTCAATTGTATCTAAGTCACTCATTGTCACCTTGACCGCAATACACATCATATCGAAAGTCTACAGAACTAAATAGTTGGCCTCCAGTGTTGAAGTCATATCTCTTAGAACAAGATCGGGGATGTTTTAGGATGATGGGTTTGCTTAGGAAATGCTCGATCGGGCAATATGCCAACAGTGTAATGACACCTCATGAGAGAGAGTCAAGGGAGTCCTGATGGTAAGACTTACTACCGGGGACTTTCTAAGAGAGTACTGGCAGGCCATCTGATAGATGAGTCTCGTTCAGAAGGGACACAATAAGACTGCCTACTAACTAAGTTGTCTTAGGTACACAAATACGACACTGGCAGTATGCAGCCATTGCTTAAAGGCAGGATCGACGTGTCATGCCGAGATTACTAGACCAGTTTGACACATTCCTATGGCACGGCACTCCTGTGGCAGTAAAAGGATGAGGAATCAGAATGGCATATACATGTACAAGTCAGGTGCTTAGAAGGTTCTAGAAGGATTTAGGGAGTATAAAACTGGGAGGAAATGAAGAAAGAAAACAGAATACAGATGAAGACAGAACAGTGTGTATTTCACAGGTATATACTACCCTGCATTTTGAACCACCAGACTACATAGCATCTAATTGCACGAGAAATTGCTGTGTCTAAGACCAACTAGTACCATTTAGGGAACGTTTGCATTGCAGAGTGTCTGAGCATTATCGCTTAGGACATCGTCAACTTGAAGTTAAGTGAACCCAGTACCGCCTAAGGGCCAGAACAGTTCCAGCAGTCACCGAAGTAAACTTGCATGTGAGTCACCGACTTAGTACCTCCTCCTCTCCCGTATCCTCAAGGCCGCACTCGTTGCCGTCGAACTTAGTACCGCTTAAACACCAGAACAGTTCCTCCACACTCGCCACCACCTGCCCTAAGGAGTCATTCTCCTAAGAGCACCTAAGCCCGCTGTTTAATTACACTGGCACCTAAGCCCGCAGTCTCGCACTCCAGCATCTGAGTACTTCTTAACGAAGTCTCCACTCGTTCTAATGAACACCCTCCTTCATTGTCTTGTGTAGTGATCTTAGAGATCTTCTAAATCGAAGTCTCACCCGCAATGCTTAGGACTCACCTGACAGTCTCCAGTAGAACATTCAGTTCATCTGAGTCAATCTGAAGCCCATCTAATTGGAGTCTGCCCTGAACCAGCAACTTTCTAATCGTTCTCGTTTAGTTATACCACTACAAGGGGATAAAACATCTCTATTACTTAGAAGAAGCGTCAGGGCATTACTTAGGAGAAGTACTACTTTGAGTGTTGGGTTGTGGGTTGTGGTTTAGTTACCTCGCCTCCTTCGCTTAGGTAGTCTCGTTTCCTCTGTAGCGTAGTTGGCTTGCCTTTTCCGTCATCGCACGGTCAGGTTCCCTTTCACTGAATGGGATATCGGCTGTCACTATATTATTCATACCCTGAATCCTCACTTCAGGCTGCCCCTAGACCATGCCTACTTAGGGTGATCTATGTAGTGGCATGGATCACCCTAAGTAGGCCTGTGGACCAGGGTCTAGACCCATTGATGGTCGGACCACTGGTCCTCCCCTGGTCCTTCCCTGGTCCTATCCTTGGTCTGCCCACATGGGCCTCTGGTCTATCCAGTCCACTTTGGGCAGACCATCCCTGTCATTGGACCAAACATGGCCAGACCAATGCAACTGGAAAGCCCACCATAGCTATCTGGCCAGACCAGTACCCATGAGAGACACATCTGGTCAGACCAACACTTGTGGGGAGACCATTGTGGCTGTCTGGCCAGACCAGCACTCATGGGAAGCCCAATATACCCATCTGGTCAGACCAACACCTATAGGAAGCCCACAGTTCAATGGTCTGCCCAAGCTGTGTCTGGTCTGACCATCTGGTCTGCCCATTCCCCTGCAGACTGTCTCCAAGTTCACATTCATGAACAAACTATATTTGTAATACACCCTGTTAGATCAATTATTCTGCATTAATACAAAGTGATTAGAACAGTGTATATGACCTCTAATGCTTCTGCAAGACCAGCATCATCCATGTCTTCCTCATCTTCAGGTTCTAATTCCAAATCATCATCAATATCCTCTTCATCTGGCTCTGCTACAGATGCAGTGACTGCATCAATATGAGCACCCAGTAACTCCTCTTCAGTCAGTCTCCAAGGCTCTAATGGCTCTAAACCTGTGTCTAACGATTCAATGTTTCTGCCAGCCAGCACATAGCTGCAGTAGAACACTCCGACGGCATTGAAGTTGGTACATCAGGAAAAACCCTTTTTGACCTGGCAAACCTGGCAAACTTGAGTAAACCTGAGTCAACCTAAGTCAACCTGAGCTGATCTGGGACTAACCTAGACATGACCTGGGCTGACCTGGGTTGACTTGGGCTAACCTAGACATGACTTAGGTTGACCTGGCTGACCTGAAAATTGAGACTTAAACCTGGGACTGACCAAGGTTGACATAGGTTGATCCAGGTCAACCTTGAGGCATCCAGGTTAAAAAGGGTTTTTCCTGATGTAATGTAGCTCATGCATAGTTGTATCACCTTAACAGGAAAGTCAGACACAACCCGATAACAATCACAGCTCACCTGTAGCCTCAATAGCTGAATCAAGTATGGCCCATTCTTCAGAGAACCACTCCTGTAATGAACACTGCTCAAGAATGAGCCATGGCTCTTCCTCTGAACAGCGATCCAAATCCAACATAGCTCTGATACCTTTTCAAACATTCTCATCACTAAGCCATGGTGGAGGTGCTGTGGACTCATCATCTTCATTCAGACCTATATCTTGCCAGATGTTGTCATCTACATCAAGGCTAAAGAGATTGTCGGTATCAATAGCAATAGGACAAAGAACATTTCGCGGTGCTTTTCGTTCATCAATTAGGTGATGAATCTCTGCAACCAGTTTGTTGTATGCTATAGACCATCTGTAAATGTAACAGGCAGATCTCGAAAAGACCATTTGCAAATCTGATGGGCAAAGTTATGGGCACACCCAGGGCATACCAGGCAGTTCTGCAGCAGTTTTCGGCACCCCTTGGCATCCTGGCAAGCCTATTCTTAGCCTAAGCCACTATAAAAATACAATAAAATACAGAAAAATTCGAAAAAATCAGGAAAAAAATTCTGCAGCTCCCCAATCAATGTTGGAACACCTTAAAAGGTAGGAATAGCCTTATTAGGCAAGGTCCAAGCATGGGAAATTCACATATAGGTACAACAATGTAAATAAAATACAGAAAAAAATCGAAAAAATCATGAAAACAAATCTGCAGCTCCCTAGCCAATGTTGGAACACCTTGGATGGTGGAATAGCCTTATTAGGCAAGGTCCAAGCATACATAGGTACAGTCAGAGCCAAATTCTTTGTGCTTATGATTTGTTGGCTTTATTTATTAGACAGTAACCAGATTAGTCAAGTCATGATCATGGGAACTTTACTTCTCAAATACTATATAGCAGTGAATCATCAGTCCACTGAAGTCATGACCTTATTTTGGCAGGCAAATCATTTTTTTGCTTATCTTTGTTTACCTTGTAAATAAAAGTAGCCATGATGTAGATGGTTCAGAATATGTAATTTGTTTGCTGAGATAAGCTGAAATGGGCTGAGAAATGAGCAAATAAACATGCCCATATCCGGAAGGTCAGTTGTACAAGAAAGTGAAAATTTATGCCTAGGTTTTTTGAGGTTGCAATTTCAACTGTACAGTTGGTGGGAGATAGAAATGCCTTTTTTAGCAAGATATAGACAGGTGACTGTGCTAACTTTAGAATCTGCTGAAATTTTATAGACCTGGGTTTTTGAGTGCTGCAATTTCAACTATGGCATTTATCATGAAATTGCCTAAAAAAGTAGACCCATTTTCACACACTTGTATAGACCAGTATACACTTACATAGACTGGCTCTGAACACCTACACAGACTGGTGTTCAATCCCTACATATTTGACTTGTATAGAGTAGTATTCAATCCCTGTAGACCAGTACTCAGCCTTATATTCAATCCCTATAGACCAGTATTGACTTGTATAGACCGTTAGTGGGCCATCCCGAAAGGGTGGTGGATCTGAGTCCCACGGATGTGGCTGAGGAGCTGAAGTAAACACGCACAGACACACGTGACTCTTTTCTAGCTTAGCTTCATACTTGTCACTGATCTGAATGTTTGTGAGTGTAGCAATCCTCCAAACAATGTGCTCACGTCTACGCAGCCTCCTCTGCTGTCGTAGGGCTCAGGACTACGTAACCAGCAGTTTAAGCTAAAAATCAAAGTTTTTACATCTGGTAAGTCTGTAGCCACATCCATGACAGCTGATTCTTGTTTCAGATGGGATGACGTCTAGGAGAGATATCAAACGCCACCTTTAACCATTCAGATTCTAAAAAAAGAAGGCAGGACACATATAGTAACACATGTATAGGTATCGGACATAAATACAGGTTGATGATTCCCTTTTCCTTTTGCTCTGGACCCAATGTTCCACCTCAGCGTCTCTAGCTCTGATATAGCGATGCTGATCAATCCTTTAAGCAGACCCTTGTTCACTGAAGGTGTACCTACTGAACGTTTCGACATCAAGTCTGTCGACGACTTGGAAGTGTTCGTCTGTTGGGACAAGCAGGCGATAGAAATGTTCATCCGTACTTATTTTGAACCCAAGCAGTTCCTCGCGTTGGATATCAAATTTGAAGAAGGCTTGATCTGCAAACACATGGTAGACAGAGCTAATACCATCATGACAATGGTGGACATAGCGACTTTGCAGCTTTGCTCTGACAGTAAAGTTCTCATAATTCCAATCCATAGAAACAGTACGTCTCCCCCCTATTCTGGTTTACTTGTTCCGATGTGCTTTTTCGACACAGTGTGTCCACTCTCCATCCAGCGTGTATTGGAGGAAAGTACAATCTGGAAATATGGGGTTGGGATCGCAGGGGACGTGTCACTGTTAGCGAAATACATGGGTATATCAACTCACTCATGTTTCAACATCGGATACCTCACCAAAACCGTACACACTGAAAGCTGGATTCTTCACGAAGACAACGATCACTTTCATCGACCTGTAAGCCTGCAGCTGCTGTCAGAAAGTTACTTGCAGCGAAAAATTGCAAAACCTGACTGGGCATTGCTATATATGACTAAAAGGATGACACCAGGTGGTAAGTATGAGTTTTATTGCTCAATTGCTTATTCAAATTCCGCAGGTGGACCTTTCCAGCCAATTTGGAAACTACCTAACGACGTGGATTGGATGCCATCTGCATCGCAGATAGAATGTTAGGTTCTTTGTTGTTCGATCTTGTTGAACTGTTTGCTTAACTCTCATAGATATGGCAGTTGACGTCCTCGCTACTAATGTCATTTTCAATCAAAAGTTGTTACCCAGAATTAGTGTTCACTCTGACACGTTCAGGTGGCTTATGTTCGACATGGTGAGTGGATTTATCGGAATCAGATATGACAGATCTGAAATCACACTAGAGGGTCGAGCGCACATATGCTCTGCAGATGCCACTGGCCCCTCTGGCTCATTTTTTGTCAGTGACAACCTCTGTGTTGTTCGAGACCATCCGTGTTCCAGAGCGATCCCTCAATACTGAGGTGGGCTTTGAAATTGATGAGAAAGTAGTCCAGGTGTTCACTGGCCCACTCCTCAACCAATTAGCAGCTTTCAGACCCTCTATTCTCACTGGTCTTTCCCTTACAGATGCTGTGGACCATCAAGTGTCTTCCTTTGAACCTGACAGGTGTCGTCTCCCCTTTCATGTTGCTGTTCACGGCAATCAGAGTGTGGATGGAAAAAAAGAATATGACCTCTATTACAGCAATCAGCGGGTCAAGCAGAGGGTCTTTTTTGTGAATTTGGGCACTGACTACAGATGGAGACCTTCCGACCTGAAATGGTATTTTGTAGCTTAGACATGAGCCAAAACCTCTAGTTGTTTTGTATTCAAAAGTGCTCGTGTAGCTACGATATCATAACAAAAGCTCGTTTTGATTGCTTCTTGCAAAAGGAATGGATTACCACTCAGTTGCGTGTTCCCACGGCTACCTCTTGGTTCTACAAATAGATCAGAGATTTTTGGCATGTGACAGAAATAGTCTCTGTTCTAAACTCATAGAGAAAACAGTCGTATAGACTTGTAATTACTACACAGCAACTTTTGCGAACAGAATCAGTTACGAACGCATAGACCTCCTATAATGCCCAAGAGACGACATCTACAATTGAACCTGTTCATATTTGATAAGGCTGAAGTGACCAGTAGCGATGAATCTGAATCTGAGGAATCTGAGGAAGAAACCGTGCACACCGTCAATCCAATAGGTATGTTTCTCTCTTGCCTCCTCGAGACACTAATTTCATAGACGACGACATCGAAGACGATAAACTCGAGCTGGTACAGCCTCACAATTATATCATTGATGCCTCAAATAACGACGACGAAGCGACACGGTGGTAAAGGTAACATATGTATGTATCACCATACCTCCTTCCAAGTTCTTTGTAAAACCCATTGCAATTCAGAGTTACATATGTTCCAAACTGTAGTGATTCGTAAACTGCTTACTGTGCCAACTTCACGGCCGCAAGAAGGGCATCGAAGTTCGGTGTACCCAGACCAGTGACCTGTAGGGCATGTAAAGACTGAGAATGAACAAGTATTTGGACACGTACGGGGTCCCAACCAGCCACAGCAGGGAATCCACTAGTATCACAACCAGGGTTGCTACCACTGGTTATATCAGTGAAGGCACTGGGATTAGCGTAGAGGCTAAATCATCCGCCATCAACTTGTTGCAATACTCGGAATGGATAAGACACGTACAAGGGGTTTAAGTACCCAAGTATGGATTTCCCAGCAGCGATCAACTGATTGTTGATCAACACAATGATGCTAGTGAAGATGGGAGAAGAACAACTTGTCCCTTGAACAAGCAAGCATTGACTAGCATTGACGATTATGACATTTTCACCTTGGGCAGAGACATCCAGAAAGGCCCGACCAGAGGGGTTGAATTTGCCAGAATAAGTTGACCCCAGAGCAGTGAGATAATTAGAGACGGCCGAGGACTGGAAGGAAGGTTGAGCGAAGACGTTGCTAAATCCACCTGAAGTATTTAGTCAATACCTACTCAGACGATGAGAAGGACGATACCAGAGCTGAGGTTAGCAGCAATCTCGGGGGCAACACCACCCATAGCACCAATGGAAGTGATGTAGGGACATCCCGCAGGGAAGGTCGGCACAAACGAGCTGCATGATTGCGCTGCGATGAAAACCACCAATATAACGGAAAGAAGCATGCGGAGAAGCTCTTACGTTGTGAACCAGAGACACCACCATCACCAGATGAGAACAAGATTGATACACCATGAGCACCAAGAGTCATGCAGGCGTTGCAAAGCCTGTTTTCGACTGATGTGTAGATCACCCTCTGTGGGAAGGTCAATGACATGTACATTTAACATATTCAGAACCACTTTCCATCAAAACCATAACTAGTGGTTAGCACTTGCAGCAGCGCACCCTGTTTCTGTAAGCTATTCCCATGGAATCAGAAGCATAGACAAAAACAGAAGTAAATGGTGGCTGACTAGTCAAATTATCGATGAAATCCTCAGCATCTAAAGGAGAGTCTCAGTTATATGACAGACATTCGTTAGGCTCACCATCTGTATATGAGTTTCCAACCGAGATGAAAATGTTGGGTACGCCAGTTGCCACCCCGATTGTATATTGTACATCAAGGTTCTATCAGTGTCAAAACCAGTATGTGTAAAATGGATAGAGCTCACTCCGTCTGCATTGCTGGATTGTTGACGAAGACAAAAGACACAACACCCACCTAAAGTTTGAAGAGTAAACATGGTATTGCTATGGATACCCGGACGGAAATTTATCAGGAAGGTCTTCAAATCCGCTTTCTAGAGACCAGGCGTCAACAATAACAGTTGAATCCAACAAGACGAAACAAGCCTGTGGCCATTCATCTGATAACAGATGAGTCTAGTTCGAAATAATAAGAAAATGTCCAAACCTTTCTTGTTCTTCATTTCAGTTCGATTCACAGCATATGGACCTGCATTCCAAAGTTACTCAAATAGTACGTAGCCACAGAGTCCCACATCATGGAAGGGGTCAACATCCTGTACAATTAGTATCAAACCTCCACTGAAATAGAGAACTTACGGCTGGGGGGTGTCAGATACTACATGCAAAACAAACAAAAGGAAGGAAAGGCACCAACTTACATTAGTTGAGTAAGGCATTCGCAACATGCACATCCTCAACCTGATAAAGAATTCATACAATGTACATATACTGACTTACTGGCACAACACGATGGCGATCTGCCACTCAATGCCTGTCACAGTTCAAAAGTAAGCAAAAACACACTTGTATGAACAAGAACTCACTTTGAGATGCTTGTGAGTGAAGATTTCATCATAAGCGGAAGGGGGAAGGAGTGAGGAAAGGGAGCAGTAGACAATTACAGTAAGCATCGAGAACAGATCTTTCTGTGTCACGTGTCACATGCCAGGGCTAAGGGCAATGGCCTAGCCTGCAGTTGACGGCAGCGTCAGAGCATACAAGCCGCGGTGAAAGAGGAGAGTGGGACCATGGACATAAGTGGGTAGCCACAGTGGTTGCAGTGAGAAGAGGGAGACTGGACTCACTGGAGGGGACTCAGTCTAAAGAAGTATGCGTACCCTCGGAGTTCCTGGTCTTTCCCGGTACAGAGCCCAAAACAATGTAGAAGCCACCTGGATGTTAGTCAGGATACTTAGCTTACACTATTGGTTCACCTTACTTAATACAGCAGCTAATGAAGCTGAAGGCCATAGTTCGGAAACCACACTGGCGTGATGTAAAAGAAGCAGGCACAAGAAGCTTTCCTAATGGATCTATACAGGGTGAGCTTAAATCGAGAGGGTGAAAGACTGATTCCCTATAAATAGGGACTCGGAATTCTGATTCTAATTCTGACTGTGCACATGCAGCTTTGGAATGAGTGTGCTTTTGCTCAGGTTGCTGAACACATGTCAGGAGATATAATTAGCATCAAGAATACGTACATCTGTCTAGCTGGCATCACTCTGCTTCCATTTTGAACTACCAGGATTCTTCAGAACCTGACATGCAAGTTAGATAGAGCATCTAACAAGAGCTGCATACCTGGTTAAACTTCTGTACCAGACCACAAGCAGAGACACTCATAACATCAACAATCTTGTTGTACTGGTTAACTGATTGCTGTCAGCTCATGAGGTAATCATGGATGGGGAAGCCCGCTCATCAAACACGGGCTTCACCAAGTTCTGAAAGAAGCCATGCAGATCATGTTTTCCTGTGCAAACAAACACATTTAGAAAGAGTGTGGGGCTATCAATTGAAATTCACCTGTGAAGGTCATTCAGAGTGATTCCTCCCCCTGGCTCAAGCGGCTTAACAATTTCAAGCTTGGGCTTCACACCCTTCTGATCACTTGGAACAGCAAGAAGAAAACACAGATCAGTGGAAAGCCATGAAGTGAACTTTTCTGTAATCAATGATCTGATTGAATCTTCAGAGCTACCTTTAGGAATCACAAGCTTCTGCACAAGATCATGGTTAGCCATTTTAGTAAGCCTGAGGACATTATTAGCCAAAACAATGGATAGATCAAACATACAAGGACATTCAGTGGATCCAATGTCAACAAGTCATCAGAACAACAGTGAATTCATCTGAACTCAGGCTGGCTTTCTTTGGTGCCTTTTTCTTCCCAGCACCCTTAGTAGCACAGCCTGTAAGGTCAAAAATCTTTTTGCTTTGAACCTGGAATGACTATCAGTAGTAACAGTGCATCAAGAGAAGCCATACTTTTGCTGCTGGATTAAATGGCTGTGACTGAGAAAATTGTGTCTCTTGCTTAAACAATTCTTCTCATTTCATAGCCTGCTGATGAAATGGGCTATTCAAAAATGGGCTATTTGGTCTAGCCCCATGCAATGTGTTAGCTGTCACATTCCCATAGCTCCCGCCAGGTTGGAAAAAGCTTGAAGCCTAAAATGCTTAGATTAGTGTATGAGGAGGGCATGTGAATGGTACTTACAGGATTTCCCATTAGAGGTCCCTCACTGGTGGATGGCATACCATTCCAAGTATGAGGTGCATGGGCCATGGCATGGCTGCTGGCACTGGTCTAGAGTATGATAAGTCCATAACAGAAAGCCTAACAAGGTAGCATGAACTGTAGCCATTTTCTCTTTCTGACTGTTAATTAGTATCATAAGCAAGCACTCATACCGAAATATGCATGGCCAATGGACACAAACAAATTTGGCAAATACTTGCTAATGTGAGAGTGGCCAGATCAGCACCTTCTCCCCACCAATAAAAGTTGCATTTTCCCCAACAATTGGGTACAGTACAAGCCCCCACTTTCTTGAGAAGGGCAGGGCCAGCAAGAGTTGACATGAAGTGGGAGAACAAGAGGCAGAGTTAGCATTTGTGTACTTATCAGTTTAAAATTCTCAAGGTTTCATGTTTCACAGCCAAACAAATGAATAAAGACATGCTGAGGTTTGATGCTGCAAGGCTCAGCACAAGAAGCAAATTGAAGCCATTCAAAAGAAATATACCTTTATAGGCAGAGATGCCATATTTAGCTATAGTAATGATGTGCCTGAACAGTGCTGGTTCAAGGTGTGGGAATTTGAGGTGCAGGAATGGAGTGAGTGAAACTGGCTTTGCAAGGTGTGCATAACAACCTTTGGGTGCAGCATCTGTCTTCAGGTGCAGGTGCAAATTCTCTGTTTAGGTGCATAATTTCCATGTAGTTTTAAGTGTGAAAAAGCAGGCATGCGGAAAAGTAACAAAAGTGCAGAAAAAGGTAATTATTGCACACTATATCCACCATACATTGATGCTGTCTCAACTATCCTACTACTATGTCATCTGATGGAAGACAATGACATGAAATAGCAAAGAGGCTGGGTGGCACCATTGAATGGTGGATCTGTGGTCATCAGGCTAGAGTTCACTGCAAGTGAAAAGGCTGCCAGATGCCATGTTCATGGAGATCAGTGGGACACAAAATGAGAGATGAACAAGGCAAGTTTCAGTAGTTCCTTACTTCACTACAGCATATGAAATGGGACCTCAAGACTGGTACTGCATCACAAAATATGTGACCTGCCTTATATGGCAGTATAAGCCTCTGTTGGCCTTATGAGGTATGATAAGCTTGGCTTGGCTTATAAATTTGTGATAATGCAGTGCAAGCCCCAGACAGGCTTATAAATATTAATTAGCTTGGTGTGGCTTATAAGCTTAACCCAGGCCTTATCAAACCTTATAGGGGAGACCCAGCATGATGGCATTTATAAGGCTACCTCGGCTTGTATGGCAAACAGGTCAGTTTAAAAATATTTTTTCTTACTCACAGAATTTTGTAAATGATTGCACTCTGCAGGAATTAACCATTGACCTAAGTAGTACTATACCAACTGTACCAGTTCCAAAGAGTTCGAACTCTATTATAAGGAGTTGGTAGAGTCACTTAGTCTTTATTTGAAAAATAGCACTAGGCCATATAAGTCTGCCCAGTCCTGAGAAAGGCTTCATAATGCTTTTAATTACTTAGTAAGGCTGTCCTTACATGTAAGGTTTACAGTAAGCCTTACAACTAGACATCTCAAAGCCTGGTTGTAAGCCTGATAAATGGGTTGTATGGCTTCTTAAGGCTTATAATGCTTGAGGAGGCTTATATGGTAGGTCACATTTTTGGGATGTGGTTTTGACAAGAGGTATGCAAAAATTTTGTCTAAGACACACCAGGATTAAGGTCTTGAGGAGACCCCCCCTCCCTTTATTACTATACAGAGGTATATATTCTCACACCCAAACAGGAAGGCACACTACTGCCACCAACTAAAACCTGTTCCACTGCCTCTTACCATAACCTTTCTGTGTCCTGAAATGAAGTTACAAAAGCTCCCATTAGTTCTGAAGCATGTCCTTTGCCTGGACTTAGAACCTAACCCATCATGATGGGTTTGTAGTTCTCACAGTACTCCATTAGTCCGATGATAGGAATGCTCGATGTGTGGGGTCTGCATGGGAGGGAGTGGGGCTGTCAACACCTGAGGCAGGTGCTAGAAGTGAGCAGAAGGTGAAGGGCTGAGGGAAGTCTCACAGAAGCGATCCACAAAACAAAAACCAACAACCAACACCAAAACACACACTAAAACTAACTCCTACTAGATGCACTAGTCTCTCTTTATATTCCAGGGGTGTGAGTTTATGCTCTTTTGAAGTTTGTCACAAGAGAAGGCCTCCGTGGACAACTTTTTAGAGTCTTTTTGCTTAGTATAAGTTGGAGTCTATCCTATATATTAAGGGACATGGTATTTGGTTGTTTGATTAATTTAGATAAGCATGACTAATCAACCTGGGGCCACCTTTCAGTGCAGAAATGGAGATGCACACTAAATTCAATCTTATATTATATCCTGCCAAAACACAGCAAGGGACACAGCAGCAAAATGGCACAAAGGAATGAGACAGGCACCATGGGGTTTGGGGCAAAGCCCCAAGAAATAGGAGCTCCTCAGTCTCAAAACGTGCAAAGTTTGATCACAAAATCAAACTTCTTTCAAAGTGGTTTGCTTGAATTGCAAGACTTATTGCAAAGTTCTGTCCTTAAGACCTTAGTTCAGTGTTCAATTGATGGGTTCCAATCCCAACCAATCAAGGTTCAATTCCAGACAAGTTCCATATTCCTGAGTTCACAAGACCAAAACTCTCAAGACCAAGTCTCAAGACCAAAACTTAGCAACTAATCTCGTACTTGAGATCAATCAAACAAACAAATGGTATTGCACCAAGCCAAATACCTGAGGGTAGGCAAGGGGCTGTAATTCTCCACCAATCTACTAGGTCCTCAGGTCTTATATACTGTACAAAAACAATAAATATAGACTAATCAAGCAAATCTACAAATGGCCATGTGTGTACTCGGTCCAATGAGTCAAAACTGATGAGAAATGACACAGAAAGGCAACACTGCGAGTTGGTATCCATATGCTGCGCTACCGATTGTGTATATCTGAATTTCAAACCACCTCAGGATTGCTATTTCTGAAGAGGCAGCCGATGCTGTCCATATGCTACACATGTGTTGAAACACGTTTCACTGGTTTTGGTCAAGCCTAGAAAGGTCTATCGATCATCTGTATGCTGTGGCGGATAGTCAGAAGTCCTTTGAGGCCCCTATCTCTGATGCATTCCATTCTGAGAGTCTTGTATTATCAAGACAAACCATGTGGTAGGGTCTGATGATGAATGTGATGCATAGTCATAGGTATAGCTCTCTCTCTTCAATCTCTTTCTTCCTTTTCTCTCCAAGGAGCCATCACATGACTTCGTAGTTAAACTCCATAGCTAATGTTTGATACTTCTCGTACAGATAGACATCAACTGATCAGGTAAACCAGTTAGTTAGGTTCCTTGACAATACTTGTCACCTAATAGAGCTTCTTTCCAAGTAATCCATCCTCAGTAGCTAGCTAAGTCCAAGATTGACAGCTAGTAATGAGTTTTGAAGCTCTGAGGGCATTCAACTGTTGAGTCTCAACACTATAGATACTCTAAGCGAACCTGTAGCCTTCCTCAGACCTCTAGGATAGCCTAGATAGTGGCTCTTGTTGGTTTGTAGGTCTAGCTGCATAACCAGTGTATCACCAATTAGTTCAAGGGACAAATGTTGGAGTGTGGCACAGTTGTTGAGCATTTGACAAAAACTGGTTGTGAGGAACTTGAGCAGATTCAACCACACTCAAATGGTGTTGGTGAGTTGCATTGCTAGCTTGACTTCAGTTGCATTCAAGTGTCTAGAAATAAATTGGGCAGACTGCCAAAGTACAGTCTCAACCATGGTTGCTATTTCTTGGAAGATGCTCCACTTCAGTTTGCCTGAACAGTTGCAGTGGTTTCCATGTCAAACATGTTGACAACAGGCAGGAGTCACAGGGATTGCCAAGGAGAATCTTTGTAGGCTTGAGGTATGCAAGAAACTAACAGAGGGCCTCACTGAAAATCTGTGGCCACACTGTCCAGTCATGCTCACTGTAGTGTCTGTCAGTGCATATTCTCACTCTCTGAGTTCTGAGTGGAGGATTGGCAATGTAGTCATTAAATGGGATAATGACAAAGTATTTGCTGCCAGATAGTACCACCCCATGCATGCCATTGTATGCCATTGTGGGTAATAAAGGAGCTGGGTGCTGGTAAGGCTACCATTTCACTCATAAAAACATGAGTTGTGCAATAACAACCAGGGGTTCCTCTGCAAATGCTCTGGAGTCACACATCATCACTGTGGACCATACTCCTTGACAGCTACATATAGGTCAGCATAATAAATTAATTTGACAGACAAAGACTCCACTGGAACTAAGTTTTGGGTAGGGCATTTTAAAGAGACAGAGGGGACAGTGGAACACAACATGAGTCTTGGGTAGGCTGTTTCGGAAGAGACAGGGAGTAGAGGGTGGAAGACAACTGGTGATTGTAGTATTGGTTGAGCTAGTTTGATGGTAGTCAAAAACCAGCAGCAACCAATAGTAGTTAAAGTTGCAGTGACTGGACATTAGTCAAGGTCACTAGTGACTGACAATAGTCAAGGTCATGGATATGGTAAGGCAATAACAAGTGAATGCTGAACTGTTTTCATTGCTCAGCATTAATATATGCAGGAAAGAAATGGGACTTACACTGTTGTGAAAGAATGCATGGATGTAAACTAGATGTAAACAAACAAACATCAACTTGGGGGCGTGACTTTAGGAACATGTCTTGCCTTCAACTATAGTCAGGCAAGTGTTGGTAGACTATTGTCTCATCAATTTCACTAATGTGGTTGATGGCACTGGCTGCTTTCACTATATAGTGAGCAGTATATCCTCTTCTTCAGTGACATGCAATACTCTATTACAGGTGGGTACAGTATTTTGCAGATGCAACATTGGATTGTACTAATATGCTTGAAGAATTTCTGTTACTCCTACACCTCCCATGTCTCACAAAAAATGGATAACATGTTGACTTTAAGTTGTAAGTATCAGATTTATCTCACTGAGATTGACATATCTCTAGCTGCTGTAGTATTTATCTAGGATGTAGTCTCTATATACATCATCACTGCCAACTCTAATATGGCTTTTCCATGATGCTTGTTCTATTGTTTTCAACAATATGGTCACATGCCATCCACATAAATATGCAGCTGAAGTTTCAAGAACTCTTCCTCAGAATCTCCATGGTAGCTACCTGCCATGCTCAAAAAGTCAATAGCTATAGTCTTGTTCAGCAAGCACTGAGAACATACCTCAAGCAGGTCAGTTTGATTTTCTATCTGAAATGAATTCATGTCTCATACAAATTAAGGAAAACACCCAGAATGAACACCAAGACAGTTCCAACACTGCACCTTCAGAGCCACAGAACATGAATTGCTCTATGCTGAATAACACCCAGAATGAACTCTGACACCACAGCCTTAGGACCATGTTGCAGCAACCAGTTGATCATTTTCATATGCCAAAAGTCAATGAGAACTTTACACAATAAATGAAAAGAGGACAACTCACCTCACCCACTACCAGTAAAGAAGAGTATTGTGATGATGATGAGCTCAACAAAGAGCATTGGGATCAGCAGGGAGCTTCAGAGAAGAGACCAGTGAATGTTGACATGGCAAAGCCACAAAGAAGAAAACTGCATCACTGCCTGTGAATGATGGAGAGTCAACAACAGGCAAGTCTCATCCAGAGCCCTTAGGTCCAGAGACAAGGGAAGCTGCTCTAGCAATTAGAGACAAATACAAAGAGAAGCTTTTGGAACTGGCAAAGGAGAGAAATGTCTCCCTCCACTCTTTGTATTGTACTGTGGGTGAAGGTGTTGCAAAGCATCATGAAGTGTCTTGCTAATCAAGGAGATAGTATGTTTTACATTCATGCTCAGTTCACTTCAACTATCTTCTTTGGCAGTGTCTAGCAAAAACTATGTGAAGCAACTAGCAGCAGAGTATGGCAAATGTGTCTCCAGTGTTGAGGATCTGACCAACATGGTGCAACTCCAACAAGCCTTTTCAATTGAGATAGCATGGTTCAATAAACAAACAGCAGATGCAGTTGAACAAGTCAAAGATAAATCACTCAAAAGAACTGCTCAAAAGGCTGTCAATGAGCTCATTGATCTGCTATGTCTTTCATTTGATTCAATATAATGCTTATTTCTTGAATTCAGGCAAAACATTGGTATAATCTGTATGGTTTTGTTTTCTGGGGATGGCTCATGAGCATAGAATGGGACTTGAGCAGTGGTACAGCTAGCTGCATTTGGGGACTGCCTGGACCTATTGACATGCTGAAAGACAGCATTGGTCAGAACAATACAATGTGTCAGATCCAAGAATTTGAGGCTCATCTGATGTTAGCACATTTTTTATTTTTTGAGAGCTTGATTGACATCCAACTAGACTGGATGAAAAGAGAGCACAAGGAGAAGACATTACTGCATTAACATATCTGAGCAAACTGGGAATGGTGAATTGGAAGAGTGGAAATCAGTGTGATGTGGATCATGCAAAACTTCTTATTCACAATTTTGGTATGTGTATTTCTTATGATAACAGGTGGTGTTGCTTATACTAGATTACAAGCAGAAAATGACACCTTTTCAGTACCATGTTCAATGCTGTGGAAAAACTGGTTTGACTTTGCATATAAAAACAGAGTAGTGCTTTGAAACTGGCTCTGAATGTGCCAATACCCTCAGTGAATTTCAAAGACATCAACAGTGGGATGCAGCCTGAAATGTTGTGAGAAATGGTAGGACCACGAGATTGTCAAGTAGGCCTAAGTGATCCTGTTGAGGATGAAGACATTGATGCTGGCGTGCATATTGAAAAGTGGCTTCAAGGTATGTTGTCATCCTGGCTGGGATGAAATGATTAACAATGTTTCAGAGGACCTTGAAGCAGACCTGCACAGCATGTATAATGTTCCACTTATTGTTGATTCCAACAACAGAGTTGTGCTTAGTGTCAAGGGCATGAAGGCCTATCAATGAGAGTTGGGCAGCAAACATATACTCAATTCATCATGCTCCCAGTCCCAAGGTCAACCACCCACTCAAAGAGATGATGATGATATGTGTTGGTCTGACCAGATGGGTACTATGGTCTTCCCATAAGTATTGGTCTGACCAGATGGGGTATAGTGGTCTTCCCATGAGCATTGGTCAGACCAGATGGGTATGATGATCTTCCCATAAGTCCTGGTCTGACCATGTGTGTGGTGGTCTGACCATTTTGGTCCAGTTGCAGAGATGGTCTACCCCAAGCCAGCAGGGATGAGACCAGGAAAGGACCATGGGAGAAAAAACCCAAACCAATTTCCCTTAAGGCATGAGGAATACCCCACATATGACCTAAGATACCTAAGACCAGATGCTTAAGATCATAACCTTAAGGGTAGGCAGCCTTAATCCAGTCTTAAGGATCTGCCTCAAGTCTTAAGTCACATATATCTTAAGTAGTAAGTCTGTAGGTCACAAGGCTACACCCTAAGTCCAAACCCTAGTTAGTTCTCTTAAGGCTCATATATCAGTCTTAAGCATCAAGTCTATACAATCTTAAGTAAAATACATTCCAGTTGTTAACGCCCTAGGTAAATTACTGTAAGCATAGCCCGCACAGAATATAAGCAATTCAACCTACTTCTGGCCCTCTTACGCACAGGAGCTTCATCCTGGTTTGCCAACTGCCTCTTCTGTTGGCGTTCAGAGTGATGAGATGGCTCCCATGATAAGGCCACCTGTACCTTTGCTTTGTCTTTCATCTCAGTTGTTTTGCACTGGTTCTTCTGGCCCTTTTTCGGGACAATGCTAGAGCTATCATCTGACTGCATTGGCCTTTCATCAAGTGTCGTACGATTGCCATCTGAGAAGGCTGTGGAAATGGGCAGGATGGGCATTGGTAATGTTTCTTCAGCACTGGCTATAGGACCATTGTCAGCTTCCACTGTGTTAGATGATGGGACAGGTATCTTACAATCATGCGCTGGTGGTTCGGCTTGACTAATCTCCTGATCCTTCTCTTCGTCGGCCTTGTCACTTCCCTGATTCTTGTCTTCATTGTTGACTTCATCGGTCAGTGGTTCAACATCATCCTTGTCACCTTGATTCTCGTCAACACTATCATTCTTCTCACCTTCATCGGTATCTTCCACTGCCACGGTTCGTCGGACTAGTTTGTCCCACAATTCGAGCAGATCTGAAGAAGGTGCAGTTTCTAGGCTGATCTGAGTCACGATATCAGACTTGGTGCGCAACAGAAAGGGTTTCTTATATGATTCCCATTCTGCCAGCTGCTCGACAAGTCCAATAGCCTCGACGTTCTTCAGCAAATATGCATCAAGGGAGTGGCACAGGGGAAATCTCATCAGATCCACAAAGACGTGAAGATAGCTGTGGATCAGCGAGAGAGGGGGTTCAGGAATAATGTTGTCCTCAGTAAACAAAGCATCTGTAACAGAGCATTCAAGTCAAACAACATTCTTCTATTTGCGACTCACCCCACAAAGCGTCAACAAAGCTTTTCAGAATCATACGTGCCTCTGCTCCACTAAGCTCCTCTATCACTAAGTCTTTAGGGAGCAGCACCTGCCCATCCTTGAGATCTAAACCATGGCCACCAACTACATTGGTAAATTGGTGTTTTTAAATGTTATGGTAATCCCTTACCTGGAAGAACGGTGTCTGCCCATTGTCCGAAATGTTCAATTGTTTCATCAAATCCATGGCTTGCAAATTCACTTTCGTTGTTTGAGACACAGTGACCAGGTATCCTGCATGTCATGGTTAGCTTCATTTATCAAATGTTTCAACTCATGTCACAGTCACCACTTGGCCCGTTTGAAGATCCCTCCAGGAATAGAGGAGAAGGAACTCAACGTCTCCCAGATGACCAGCATGACTCAACGTTTTAAGAGATAACGCCGCTTGCCTGGCAAAGTTCTTTCGATTTCTGTATTAGCCATTAGTAAGTGTTTGAAAGAAAAGCAAACAATAAAAGCTTACTCTGTAATGTCTGGCCCTACAACTTTCTTCTCCCAGCTCGCCTTGCTCTCTTCGTCTTCTTGTGACCATAACTGCCCAGCAGCACTGCTAAATGAACCGCCTGCGTTGTTGTTTGTGCGTGGTAACGTTGCTGCTAACCTCTCGATATCCCCTTTCCTTTCTTTTACAAAGACAGCATATCCGCTTTGCTCTCTTTGCAGGTCTATCAAGGCATTCGCACACTCATGGAGCGCTTTCGGGTCAGTGGTTGCTGTGGCAGAATCTGGATCTGTGTTTTGTGGCTGCTTCAGCAGCTGCTTGTTCCTTGTGTTATGTGCTTTCTGTCCAAAAGCTTTCTCTAACCGCTGTAGACCGCATTAGGGTGTGGTAGATGATTTCACTGAAATAAACGTACCTTTTTCATCTCTTTCGCTGCCTTTGAGACCCCCAGATTTTCCAAATGTGTAAGACGATGTTGAAATCGTGGCTCCAGCATGACGTTCTTGACCAAGTCACTATATTTCTTCTCAAAGTGGGCTTCAACAATTGGAAAGAAAGACTGATAGCATGTAGTCATCTTGTCGGTAAAATAGAGGTCAGGATCATCTTCGCCGGGTTCAGATGAGAGATCATCAATGTCTGCTGGTGGTGTGTATGGAACTTGTCCTTCCTTGCATGATTTGACCATCGTGGTAGGTTGAAAGATTGTGGTCACTATTTGAACAAATCAACTCCAGGTCTTGTTTTACGCGAGTTCATTGTTCTGGAGCAATCGGTGTTGCTGTCATTTTATTTACCATTGTTGTTGTGGATGTCGGACCCGGATCGTTGTAGCCAAGATATACAGTACATTGACAGACTATGATACAGGTTTCTTCGATACACAAGCATTTTTCTGTCAAATGAATCAATGTTAATACATCATAGCTGAGCAACTTACAAACTAATAGCTATTACGATGCTGCATGTAGATTGATAATGAGGGTAGGGTTATTCTCCACATGGGGAGCAAGAAGTGGTCTATGCGCTTGACCGACAATGGGGTTTCGAGCAACAGCATTTGACGAAAGACGATGAGGCACAATCGGTGCACGACGAAAGCAATTCCAAAACGTTTGAGTATATGTCTCTGCAACCTCTCTCTCCAATGAGTCGATATCATTCAGCGACCAACACAGTCTGTCTGTCTGAGAGATCCAACCATTCCGAGACATCCATCTCCACTGCCTCATTACACGTGCCATAGCGAACAGATAATGGGCACGCTCTCTAGAGGAAAGACTTGCGATCCCATGATTGGCTGTATCGATTGTTGGAATAGCAAGCGAAAGGTCAGGGAAGCACTGCGACAACAAATCTTCTGCATTGAGATCATTCTCGTGGGGGGTGCCAATCCGAGCACGTTTGTCTAAGGCATGAAACTCGAAATGAAAACAAAGTTCATGAAGTTCCCAAAGAACTTGTTCGAAATGTTCAGATTCCATTCTCCCAAAAGGTATCCCCAACCAAGATGCTTCAACCTGGTTGAAATTGACCAAAGACGAAACCTCGATCCCGGTGTCACCCCCAACACAATTACCCATCACCCGGTTCATGATCTCGAGCCTTTTGAGCTGCAAACTCTGCAGTGAGTAATGCATTCCACAATTTATTCGGCAAAGGCTGCACCAAGGAAGACTTGGTTGAGATGCGAAGGAGGCATAAACCGTGTATTTTGAGCCAAACGGCAAACATAGAGAGTGATTTTTCCTTGGTCAGGGTTGAGACTAGAGAGGCAGGTTCGGGGACGATGTATCCAAAGTCTGACGCACGGGATTGGAAAACAAAGTGGTCGTGAGTTGTGTTAACGTTGATGAGGGCTTCCTTCCATGCAGGAATGCCGGGAGGGAAGTACTCATGTTTGGGATCTTCAAATTTACTATGTTGCCAATTCACTGTGTTCGCTTGAGCATCTACAACATTGTTATTGGAGTATTTAGAAATTAAACGTCGACTTACGTGGGGACCGTGTTTTATCATATTGTTGTTTTTTGGTGAGCGCATGCTGCTGACATTGAGAATCTGCTCACAATGGTCTGGATGTAGACGATGGGATGAACTCTGGCAGGCTATGCGCATTGAACGGGTCAGGATATCGTAACAAATTCTGTGCGAAATCAGAGATTGCTGCATACATTCAGGGGTCTGATGCGGAGCCAACAAAGATGGGGCTAGAGTTACGGGAAACTAAAATAGAGAGTTCGCATTGCTCGGGCTGAAGCAGATAGCCCACTTCGCATATTCGGGTCTGGAGAACTATGTCAAAGGGACGAATCAGCCAATGAGGGATCCCCATGGCTTTGTATCATGCCACATCCACCATATTGTAGACAAAGACGCCTACGGTGGTGACAGATTCCGAGGAGTGAGGACGCTCGACTCCGATTGGTAGTGCAACGACATAATCAACCAGCGCCTCAATTTCAAGCAGATTGCGTTGCAATGCACGTAACGTGTGATGCATGGTTTGGAGACCCATAGAGACGAACTGGAGACAATTGAGCAGTGGCAAGGTCTTGCTTTGAAGAGATTTTAGAAGCTCAACTGCAGTTGATAAGAGCGGAGGCTCTTCCGTTTTTTTCTGCAGGGAGTCAATGCGATCCAGAAGAGTCTGATAAAACGTTCGGTAGGGAATTAGACTGTTGGAATAAATTTTGCCCATTCCCGTGCAAAATTGCGTGTCAGTAACCTCGAAGTCATTTCGTGTGGGAAGGCTCCACAGAAAAATTCGTTCCATTCGCTGAAGGTCATCCAAACACCGATGAATGAATGGGAGATGTGGAAGAGAGGCATGGTGAGGCTGTGGCCAGATGAGATAATCATCTTGGCCGAAGTATAGGTCATCGCGTTCTTGGACTGCACGATTACCTCCAAGTGGTGGCGCAGGAAGAAAATCACAGCAGGAGGATGTTAGACAGCTATACCCATCATTCAAGGGAGCATTCTGATGTCAACGCCTTTCCCGGTCTACCACGAGGAAACAGTTTTCTTACAAGTCCATACCACACAATGTTAATGATTAGTGATCTTGTTCATTGTTGAAAAAGTGTTGCGCATGTTGTTGTTGTTTTGTTGCCGACAATGCCTAAACACGATTCGGTATTGTTTCTTGAGGGCCTTGTCGACAAATTTCTGTTTTCTGCAATTATCTTCCAATGTCCCCAAGGAAATGCAAGCTAGGGATTGAAATCACCACAGACGAGGTGGCTCGAGGTACCAAAGTTCATGTCACCAGTAAAAGCCTCCAAATTCTTCAGCATCACAACGATGGCACCTCGACATCACGAACGGTCCCAACAGCAAAACCCAAGACAAGATTCCAACCTTATGTGCCTCGCCCACGCAACCAAGAGCAACCAGATTCACTGACTAGGGCACCCGAAACTCCTCCAGAGACCTCGCCACCACCCAAACGTACCCAAACAAGCGCAGATATGGACACCTTCCGCCAAGTGGAAGGCCTCCTCTCTCTGCTAATGCAACGGGAGGACGATGCTCACATCAATGAACCCTGTATCTGTGGCAACAGAGGGAAACGCACCACCCGATGCTCAGACTGCATCGACTATGAATCAACATGCACTGAATGCTTCATTTTACTCCACCGACACTCTCCATACCACTGGGCATGAGTTTGGGATGATAAACACCATTTCTTTGTGCATAAAGACATCTCCCAGCTTCGTCCTGATGGTTACGCAATTAACCTCGGACACAATGGTGCACTGTGTCCTATTCAACGCAAATCTGTTATCATGACTATTGTTCATACAAACGGCATTCATACCACACGGATGTGGTTTTGTGACTGTCCAGGACATGACAATGATCGAGTTGAGCAACTTATGAAGGCCCAACTATTTCCTGGCACCGCTAAACATCCGACGACTGCTTATACCTTCGCCGTCATGAAACAGTATGACCTTCTTCGCAATCAAGGGAAGGTATCCGCATATGATTATATTTATGTGCTTGTCCGTCTGAGTAATGGATTCCACTGGAACGATGTGGCAGTAAGTCTTTACTAACCTGTTTGAACACTAGTTAATCTTTCCTGTTTAGGATCCCTATCAGGCATTTCTTATAACAACCTGCTGGTGGTCGTATTTGATGACAGAGCTGCGACTCAGTCAGGGACACGGTATTGACTCCCAGTACCCTCATCGTCCCGAAGGCAATATGGTGTTGTACTGTCCTGCATGTCCTGAACCAGCTGTCAATCTCGAAGCTGGATGGATGAACGTACCCGATTACCTCAAACATCTTTATCAGCTACGTTACACCATGGATGGCAACCACCAAAGCTCTCAATATGCAAAGAATAACGACCCGAATGATATATCTCTGTATGCAGGCCGTGCTCATTTCCCTACTGATAAGGAATACGAACCATATCTCGATGAATGTGGTGTTGTTGTTGAGGTATGTGCAACTTCTTGTTTGACTGACGTCCAACTGAATTGTTCTCTAGAAATCGGTTTGCAATTATATTAAAGCAATGAATCGACAACATAAGTCGAAGGGTGAAAATTTACGACAGACTGGTATCGTGAACACTCAATGTGACCATGTCTTCATTCATGCTTCGACTGACATGGTACTGGGTGCAGTGTAAGTGCTACCCAGTTATGATGATGCCCTTTTCGCTAACATAGAGCTAGATTTGCTGTGGGGGATGCCTCATTGCAGCATGCAGTCCGTCAGCGACCCTTTGGCAGTGACGTTGAGCCCAATAGACCCGACACTGTGGTTAGCTATGATATGGCTTGTGGAACTTCAGTTAACATCGAGGAACGTGCCTCGAAAAGGCCGTATCTTAGTACTCTCCTTGCAGCACTGGTGACGATGCGCTTCGTTATTCCAGCACTTCACATCGTCAATCACATCGCCAGGTGCATGTATCTCTTCGGAACAGCTTTCATTTTGATGATCGGACATTTCTATGGCGAGACAGCAGAGCATTATTGGCCAGAACTCAACCAGCTAGGTTCCTTCACAAAGCAGATGAATGCTGGACACCATCACGATACTATCATCAATCACCACAATGATTGGAACTTCAAGAAAATGATCAAGCTGTGTAAGTGGCCTTTTCTATGTAACTACTACTGCTAAACCTAGAAAGCATGGTTGCTGGCTGCAGAAATCGATAATGCTCGCAATATGTACATGGAGAAGCGTGACCACTTCATTGCTCTATGTCGCCTCTATCCGGATGCTCCTCTATGGTCTCAGGCAGACCGTGAACCTTCAGTGAATGGAAAAAAAGTTCAGAGTGTTTATTATCAAGATACTGCCACCTGTAAGCACTATACTAGCTGTTTTGCCTCTACTAATGCTGTGTAGTGCCCAGTCTCGAGTCGTTATACAAAAATGTGATGGAACAAGAGGCCGAAGCTGGGTTTAAGGAGTCCAGTGAGCAGACACCCTCGCTCACGCAATTAGTAAAGGATGGGTTGAAGCTTGAACAAGATCAGTAAGTCAGCCACTTTTGAGTGCGACAAAGTAACGAGACTGTGATGATAGGCGAAAAATCCTGGCTCTCTTAGTGATGGAGAAAGAGCACCTGTTACAATCTCGCCGAACAGAAATATCAAAGCAATGAGGTAAACTAGAGGATCATTACGTTGACTGGAAGGAACGCCAGGTGGTACTCATGCCCCGCATTGAGGATGTAGTCATGAGGGAGCAGATGCACAGGTGTCAGCCAGAAGAACGACAACTTTGGCTACCATCTCACTTCTCAGCAGCTGAACGCTCACGCCTGAGGCTGACATCCGTAGCCAAACTTGAATGTGATTTTCGGCAGGGTGAGGCTTACAATGCAATCTTTGCATTGCAACGCACTATGAAGAATTTTTGGGCTGGGTTTGATCGCAAAGTCAAACAAAGTCGAGGTCAGGCCCAAAATACCCGCTCGACCACTTATTTAGAGGGGATGAGAGAGAAGCGTGATGAGCAGATGCAGCATTACAAGGCTGCCCGTCAAGCACTAGTGTCACTAGGATTTGTTGATCCTACCAACCGAGACTCAGAGTTTCCTGACCTCTCGCCAGCGGACCTTCATTGCAAGTCAACTGAAAGGGGACGCTACAATGGAGACTCCCGACGAACAGATGCATGTTTGTGGATGTTGGGGAGATCACAGCGACCAAGTGTCCCTGCATTGGGCAAGGGTGAGGATGAGGATAGTGTGCTACTGTTTGATGAAGACATTTGTAGGTAACCACTCCTTATATTTTAACAACCTGACAACTGAGCAGATCTCAGTACACAAATGACAAAATGACGTAAGTGATCCGCATAGGGTTGTACAATCTGATCAACGTGTACTAGACAACAAGGCTCCAAAGCCAAAAAAATCTGTGAAGACTTCCCCACATAAGATTCAGCACACCAGCACTCAGGACACATCAAGCGAAGCTCACGGAACGATATTGGAAATAGCAGCCAATCCTGAAACAAACGTAGAAGAGCTAGCTGGTATGTGTCTCATGAATGAACACCTTTGACTGATGTGTTATAGATGACCGTCCTAATGGTTGGATATGGGGCATAGGAAAGAGGAAACATATGAATGCGCAAGAGATAGAGCAGTGGCAATACGAGAGTAAGCACTCAGTATTTTGTGTTGAGTGTTAACTGATCAAACGAAGGTGATAAGGTTCAGTTTTTCCGAGCTGAAGCAGAAATGTATCGTTGGTGCGAGCACTATGAAGCAAAACATGCTGACCTTGATCGCTGTTGACGGAGTTTTGAACACGCAGCAAATGCATGGAGCACCATGGCAGCCCAACCAAGCTCCTTGGGATATGCTGCTTATGCGAGAAAACAGGCAGCAACAATGGGAGCGCTGGCATTGGAGGCAAAGCAGATGAGGAGAAGGGAGATAAACAGTTTGCTCCTTACTGAGAGGGTACCACCCTGGCAGACCGTGTGGTTGCATGGCGGAAGGAAGAGTTTAGTTGGATGGATAACATGGTAATATTGGATGATTA
>QLOY01003748.1:0-10906 GCA_003313965.1 Megacollybia marginata
TCCAGGCACGTCAAACCGTTTCCGCGGCTCCAATCTACGGTTATGCTTTCCCGATGAACACATCAGTCAGGTATGTGCCTGTCTTTTAAAAGTAGTTCAAACTACATAGGGTCTCGCCGTGTTTCATCCTAGAAGACCTTCATGCTTCCAGCGTCCCGCATGCACACCGGTCACAGCGGTACGGCCTTTGCTTTCTATCCAAGCACGTTCCTCATATTGACTGCAGTCTTAAATATATACTCGGGCTGTTTGATACGAGACCCACGAGTGTTTCTATTTACCTCGTCTCGTCTCCCACACGACTGTCACCACTCGCGTTATCCATGCAGAGTTTATCTCCCATTAGCATTCATACTTGTGGCATCATGAAACTCTACACCCAGATCGAGGTGATTAGCATCCTTAATAAGGATATCGAACAACCGGATCGAGTAATCACCGGTAAACTCTTCCTGCAACTCGATGCCCGGTATTCTACAGCCCTATCATTCGCATTAAATTGACGGGCTGCGTTTAATGCCGATCCTGACGGTCGTCCTTTCCGATGTCATTATATTGAAACATCCTCACACAAAACAATTATTTCCATCTGCAGATCTAGTTCTTCTCAAGTTTCACTCAGTAAGCTACGTGCCAGTCGGGACCGTTCTCATCGTCTTCGACTCTGGCATGTAGATACATACTTACAACGTGACGCCAACCTTCCAGCTCTCATGATCGCCGCCAGAGAACCAACTGACTCACGAGCGCATGGCCTAGTTAACGCATCGTGAATTCGTTATACGTGGATTATTATACAATCGTATATACAGGTCGTATCATCGTCCTTAAAGGAGTCCATAAAGCAAACAATACACACTGCACACAAAGCCGGATACCTGTCCGGACAAAAACCGTGACAACTTTTTTTTTTTGTGGCTGAAGCATCCAATTGATCGAGTCCATCCCGATTACGCCTCTGCGAATATCAGCTTCGCAACCCGTCCCTCCTCTGCATTCGAATCCTTATCAACTTCAATACCAACCAAAACAGACTTCTCGCCCAATAAATCAACTCTGAGAACGCCGTCGTCCCATCCACCGCCCATCTTCTGACACCGCTTCTCATAAGCACGAGACGCTTTACGTTGCCCACGGCTTCCATGCCCGAGGTTAGCCCACTCCTCTTGGGTAACTCGGATACAAAGCGTGTTGTGTATCGCTTGGAAAACATCAAAGTTGGTCACTGGGACTATAGGAGAGCCCAATCCAGAACTCTTCGTTTTTCCAGCTCTACTCTGCGAAGATTGACTGGTGACGATGATCGTCCAAGGAAATTTATCCGATTTCAAGACCAGCTTGGAATGTGTCACAGGATCGGTAGCTGGTTGATATAACGTATGTAATGGCAGTGATGTACGTGTCGTACGATCCAAGAGCGTTTCCGCTGACGGTGGAAAGATTATGTTGTAAGCAATCGGGGCTGGATGAGATCGCGATGAGGCGAGAATAGGGTGCATATTCAATGTTTCAGTGCGTTTCGGATTAACAAAAGAGACGTGAGGTTCTAGAGGAAAACGTGCACACTGATTAACACGAGGGAAGATGTAAAAGAAGAATCGGAGCACGTACTGTTCAACGCCACTTTGCTTCTACCATGCCAAGTATGATTTGTTTTCAGTGCAGGTCTTCGTAGCGTGGACAATGGAGTTGCATAAGGTCCTTTTAGGATAGATTTCGTCATGGGAGAGATTGAACTCGAGTTGGAATGCGTCGATGATGCTGTAGAGAATGATACTGGCGAGTCGGATCGGAGTATTGGGTAATGAATATCTATCCTCGAAGGTTGGCACATTCAATTAAAAGAAGTCGTAGGGACTTACGGTGATCACCTGGATTGTACGTCGTTCTTCTTGGCGCTGCAGGCCTGCGCGGTTCAGGAGGAGAAGACCGTTTCTTAGAATGACTAGCATCAAAGTAGTCATTCCTTAATGGTGATGGAGCGCTTGTCCTCGATGAAGCAGGACTCGAGCTGGTACTCGGGAGTGACCACACACTCGGAGTATTTGGAGCGGAAGACGATGACGATGTAGCATAAAAGTAACTCAAATCTTTTGTTGTCAACACAGGTACTGGTCGAGGACGTTCAGCCCGTGATGACTTCTTGGACGTGCTTTGGGAGCCAAAGAGTTTGGGCCACGACATGGTCATAGGGTATAACGTTCGAAATGGAGGAGAAACACAAGCGTAAGAACGTAGGGGAGAGAGACGCAGTTTGTGACGCCCTTTAATATGTGCGCAAGACACGGTACGCGCTTCTTTGAAACTGATTCTAGATGAGGGATAGAGTCAGAAGCAAAGCTCAAAAAGGTATTCCTGCGGCACCGCATGCCCTAGTGAAACCCTGATTGACGGGGTAACCGACAGGAACGCTCCGATAAATCATGTAACGGACCGTGGAATGAATGCATATAGTACGTCTTTGAGTGTCCGGTCACTCCATGGATCTGACAGGACGCGTTCTCATATTCGCTTCTTGATGGAGATTGCGTCCCGTGGGTTCGTATAAAGAAGAGAAGTTCACAGTATACGACAAATTTGACGCAGAATTCACCGGGTAAGCAAGTTGAGAGCTGATGTATGTGTCCGGAATAAATTTTGGGGTGACCAGCCTCGAGGCGATCATTACACCGTGGTAGCAGCGCGGCAAGGAGGCGAAAGAATCATCGGGAAAAGGTACATTCGAAAGAATGAAACAACAGCTTGAATTACCGAGGATGAAGTTTATCGTGAGCTCCTAGGCACTAAAAGTAGTTGAATGAATACAATTGCGGTTGAAGGGCCGTTCGGGTGAGTGAGGATGATAATAATAGTGTTGGTGGCATTTCCGCTAGTAGTCTCTAGACCATCCCTGTACGTGATGTTATCGTCAAAGCGACAGAAGCAAACATTGAAGAAAGGAATTTGATGTTGATCGTGTCTATCGGCGGATATGTCCTCAACATAAGCGAATCTTGTGTCTTTTTTGGGTAAAGGCGAGAATCGGCCAACGACGCTCACACGAGGCTTACTCGGCAGGAGTTTTTAGGGTGTATTTTGCTGGGCGGTTGCAGAGGCAACTGACCAGAAATTGTATCGAATAATCAATCTATGGAGTGAGAGCAAAACAAAGGCAAGCGCTTTGGTTGTACCAGTCCATTCTGGTCGGTCCTAGATCCTCGGAGGTTGTCGTCTTTAGAATCGTCGTAGTGGAGTTTATCTCTACATGGTTCGAATGGTAGAACACCTAGAGCAGTTGATACCAGGAGTAGAGGCTAAGTGGTCAGGAGACGGCTGAGAACAGAAGAGCGCCACAGTGAGTCATTTTCAGGTAGAAGTAATTCGTCGCGACGTCCGAGGGCTGTTTAACTAGAAAAGCTGTGCAAGTGGAGGATGAATGTTAGACTGAAAGTTGACCGCGTGGCTAGATCGCGTGAGCGCTAAACAAGCGCAAGGTGATGAACTGCGCCCAGACGCGTCTATACCGTACCTTTGTCTCCATAGCTCTAAAATAAGGATCTACAGCATGTCGAACTACATACATAACGAGTGCTCAAAAGGGAAGCTGCGTGACCCAACTGAACGATTCGCGGGACGGGTATACCTTTCCTGTTCGTGTTGGCGCAAATAAGGGCTAGATCTTGACATAGAGTTTTACAGGACGTCGGAATCCTGGGACAGTATCAGGTTACGTTTCAGGGGTGCAACGGGGTGTACAGACCGCCTTCACCAACGAAACCAAAGTCTTGAGGAGCAGTGAAGCCCAGGCTTTGAAGGATCGAATCAAAGTTTTCTGGACGCAGCTGGAGTCCCTTGGCATTCTCTTTTAGTTTCTGCAACGAGTAAGTAAAGGATATGCGAGACCAGGCACGAACATCATCTAATCTCTTTGAGTGCTTGTATGTTTCCCAAGCTTGTGGTTCAAACACGAGCGTACCCCCAGTCTTGAGAACGGATGAGAGGCGGGTAAAAAAAGACATCAAGCCTTTGTCCCCTGCATTTAGGTGTATCCATTTGGAAACTGAGAAACTGGCAAGATGATCAGGCACATCATCCATAAGAGACAACTTACGCCACTACTACATCGTAGCGATGTTCGTCTTCTGGAATACCATCCGTAACCCAATCAGAAGTACGAAACAAGACGTTATGAGGAAAAACGTTTTTTGTTTGTTCGTCAGAAGGTGGGATTGGAAGAGGACCTAGAGAATGCTGGATAGCGAGAGGAAAGTAGTCGGAGACGGGTTGGACAGAGTTATCAGCCTCATTGTGGGCTTCTCTCTTACGTTTGGAGAGCACAGATTGTGGGGCCTGCTGTGACCAAATGGCGATACGCCTTCGCCATGCAGCGCGAACGAGGGTCGCGTCCACGTCGACGCCTATGACTTGATATGCACCCCAGCATTGGGCTATTGTATATGTTAGCTATGACTCACTGTACGTTAAGGATCCCGCCTATTTCGCAGGTCACCAGGCCGTCATTGCAACCGATGTCCAGAACCGTTTTATTCTCGAATGTGCCAGTCGGGAGTACAGCAAGCCGATGGTCTTTTACGAATGGCCGCTTTGAATAGTAACTAGGAGAAATGAGTGCAGGTCAGTAAAAAAAAACGACAGTCTACCCATGATAATTGCCGTGGACAACCGACATACAATGACAAACAGGGACAAACATGCCCCGAAAGAAGACTAGCGCGCAGAAACGTGAACGGACGCCTGATGCGTACATAGGAGACATTGACAATGCTCAAGGCTGGCACACAGTCGTCAATATTCTTTGCGACGTATACGGACTCCCTGGTTGGACCTGCCTTGCGGTATTTTTGGCTGCCTAACTATTGGCAGATCTGGCAACTCGAAGCGGTCTGAAAAAAATTCATGCTGACTTTGACAGAGTGTATCGTCGATTGGAGAGTGCCTACAACAAATATCCTGACAATGAAAAAATCACTGGTAGGCAAGTTCATTTCCAACACTTGAAATAAATTCCCCAGGTGGCATCGTCGGCATCTGTGCAAAAATGTGCGTAGACTCTATCTTGCGAACTAAACTAGTCGACAGAGGTCAAACTCTTCTTGTATATCTATCTTAAGCTCATCCATGTTAGGCTTCTTGTCAATGGTAACTCCGCTTCTGTCGGCTCCTTCTTCAAGGCACTTGGCTCTACGCTCAATCAGCGCTGTGACTCCCCACGGCGGAACACAGTCTCGCGCCGAGGTAGCAAAGCTAGCCCCGAAACTAGTCCAAATACTTTCCGAACATCCAGATGATCTCAAGGGTGCCGAACTCATTATAGCCACTTTACAGCATTCTCTAGCAGCCCTCGTCGCAAGTGACAACCCATCAGATGTCAGGCGCGCCAAAGCTCTCGACATGACGAACATCATTACCGCAGTCACCAAAGTGCTCCGAGACCCCAAAGCTACCGGGTCTAGTTACCTTTGGACCCACGCTGTAGACCTCCTCGCTTTATCGGCCTTGAATTTCTCCGATGCGTTTAGAGCTTGTCCTGAAGCTCTCAAGTGTCTTGTCGCGAATCTTAGGAGCAAAGATTGGGCCACTCGCTGTTCTTGCCTCGGAGGCCTCATACGACTCCACATGCTTCAGGCAGAGGAGGACAACAGGAAATTAGATCCGTACCTCTTCATGTCGCGCATAAGACAAGGCTTCCCGGACCACATCACCGATGTTCTTTGGGATTATGGGTTCACCAGAGTAGAGACGACTCTCCACGTCAGAGCAACCGCAGGTAAGCCTCTCCACCAACCCAACCTTCCTAACATCCCCCATAGATTACCAAAAAGCAATGATGAACTGTCTTCAGAACCACGACTACTATGCCCTAGGCATCACCTTGGCAGAACTTATTACCAGAACGGAATACTCTATTGCCGAGGGCGCATTCCAAGACGACCAGGGAACCATAATGGGTAAAGAAATAACCGGACTGGCGTTTACAATGTGGTCCGATGCCCTCCCCCACTGTGCCAAAGTACTTCGTCAGCGGGCCAACGCCCCAGACTCCCCAAAGGACCTCAATGACCTTGCCGATATTCTAGACATCAAATACCGAATCATTAAACAACGCATCCCGGACGCTATAGCAATCGCTACAAAGGCCCTGGAACGAAACCCCAACTGCGCATACTTTTACTACCCAATGAGTCTAGGATCGGACACTGTATCTGGTTTACGTGCTGCCAAGAAGGGAATGAAATGTTCCAACATCACACCATTCGTCAAGTTCCAGCTCATGTATCGAGCTGTGGAGCATTCCGTCGAACGGGGAATACACAATTTGACCAATCATGAGCAGATGGAGCGGGCGGGCAAGGCTGAAGAAGGGATTGCTTTTTTGATTTCTGCATTTGAGGACGCCAAAACTTACATTGCTGAGGCTCCACCGGACGCGTTTAATATGAAGAATGTGTGTTATTGGTATGTTATACTCTTTTTTGTGATCAAGGGCCCAGAGGCGACTGTGGATTCGTATCAAATCAAGGTACGCCTTGCTTCTGAGAGAGAGGTTCTTCTCATAAGTAACATCGCAGTCCACACTAAGCAAGCTCAAGATTGCCGAAGACATCCGTACTCACTACGGAACCCCTCCGTCTAAAACAAACCAACGCCTCACCTATCAAACGATCATGAACAACTACACGGATGCTATGAAAATGTGGGGTGACCTCATACAAAAGAAAGACGAGGGCGTTTCCGATCACCTTCGTATTCCGACGAACCCAGACGATGAACTCGCAGCTTGGATTGACGATGTCCGGTCCGATTCGGGTGAAAAAGAAGTTGAAGAAATGAAATGTGCACATCCAAAGGTCAATCCAAACCATGTCATGCTCTATCAATGCTCGTGGTGTGGAAATCCCAGTGCCGTGCTGCGCAAGTGTTCGGGGTGTAACAAAACGAGGCTAGTCGGTTTCTTTTGCGTCAATTGTTCTATACTGAAACGAGGGTCTCAGGTACTGTGATACAGGGTGCCAGAAACGTCATTGGGGCGAACACAAGAAGAGTTGCGTCAAGAAAACCTGAGTAAATATTGCACGCATATTTAGCGAGTTGTTAATCTATTGTTATACATCATCATCGCCGTCGCTTATTTCCCTTGCTTGCTTCTAGCATCTCGTCCTTCCTGTCTCCAACCCGCTGCAAAAACTCGACCTTTTCAAGATACCCGCCCCCTCTACGATTTGCCTCCAGTTCGTCTTGGTCAGGACCGTCGGCGACGTGTGATTGCCAATCCATCGCCGATTTGTCAAGCGTCGAGAGCTTTTTCGCTTTTGAAGGTGGAGCAGGCAGAGAGAATTTACTTTTACGTGGGCCAGGACGTTTTGGTGGTTGTTTAACTGGTTCCTGTTCTACTACAGACGAGGATGGTTCTGACCAACGGGGCCACTTCTTCGCATCTGGAGAATCTTCCGGGACCTCTTCGATTTTCCTGAGGACTGCATGAGTTAAATGTATCACTAAGATTTTGAACCTACACGACCGTGTCTCCAGCAAAGCGATAGGTCTTTTCAATTTTGACCATCTTTACCGCTATCTGCGGCGTACTCGCGGCATCCGAACTATTTGAAGCCTGAAATTCAGCCCAAATGGCCTCCCTCTTCCTATACCGTCTCAGCAAGTCATTCAACACAGGATTTAGTCACCGTTTCTCAGCTTCTGGATCCTTCGCTTCAGTTGGTGGCGGAGTCAATTTTACGCGTTTAGCCTCTCTCTCCTCGCCCTCAGAGTCAGAATGCAGTTCATTCTGTGGTGGCACGTAGTCTCCGTCGTCTTCAGAATCACTTGTCGGCATGGAATCGGGAAAAGGTCAAGTCATATTAGGTCACGTTACTTTTGGAGGTTACTCCAGTCTAGGTTCATGCAAACTTTGTACGTGCTGTTCTTTACCTGCCGCAATGGGGCCGCTCGTCGCTTGCTGCTTGGATGCGTCTAGTATGGTTCTTCGCTGTTCTGCCAGCTGTTCTAGCATACTTCTCGATAATTTCACCCTCCGCAAACTCATCTTGGTTTAACAACCAGCCAAACCTCTTGCAGTGGAGTAAATCCCCCTCTGCAGACGAGGGTATATACAGCTTTGATATTGAGCTGGTCAGGGCTACCGTTGACGGCTTGATCTTTGTCGCAAAAGATGGTAGGGACAGCTTCATTTTGCTTCTCGGGCTTTTGGCTGAAGAAATTCTTTTTCAGTCTCTGCTACGGAAGAGTCAGGTGCACTCAACATCTTTCTAAAGGACATCCCCATGGGTGGTGACTATACTGTGGTTTGTTTGAATTCAACACATGGACGGGTGTACGCTACTTCTGATACGTTCACCGTCAGTAATTCTATAGGCTCCTCAAGCGGTCAGTCCAAGAATGTACTGCTCAGGTCATACTGAAACGAAGAAAAAAGACCCTTATGCACCGACAATAACGGTGACGTCGAACTCGACACAAGGATTCGCTACCACCTTTGCGAATAGTGCAATAATAGCTCCACCTTATATACCGAGTGCTTTGACTTGGATAATCGGAACGGTGTTGCTAGGATCAATTTTCGGTGTTTTAGTGCTGTGACAGACTATGTGTTTCGTATTCGTATTGAACTGTTTCACTAGTTTCCAGTCCCAGTAGCTCTTTGGAATTAGAATTCTCACTCTATGTTGTAACGTACACATGGCGAATCGACTTAACGGCTGTTGTCTTCAATGTTTTCAATATGATATCTGCCTACGTCCAAATACATTGAACTTGAGCCGCGATGATTGAACGAGGACATTGTTTGACAGTTCTATCAGTGGAACTCTTGATGTAGGCTGATCAGCGACATCTCCATCACTCAAGTCGACGATACAAACGGTTCTTCGGGTTTCTTCATATCAGTACACTGAGAGTCGGTGACAACTCAGCCGAACGAAGTAGAAACGAATATAGTTACTCATCGCTCAATGCAAGCGACCGAACTAAGCCTTCAGCCTCCTTCGACCGAGGCTGTATACTACAAGGGAATCGTTTCAAGATGCTAAGACCGCGCGTCAGCTGAAAAAGTGAGAAAATCCCACACTGACTCAACCAGAGCAGATTCATACTCTCCTGATCGGCGGCTCTATCACCACTCCATTCTCGTCCACAGCTTTCGTTATGTTCATCGTTGCAAGGAGTGAAGCAATTGTAATCCACAACGATGACTCGGACCAGGCCATGTGGCGACCAGGACAGATTCTACAACATACGTCAGTCAGATCTCTAGATACATATTCATTCCAATATACCGTCTTCCAAAACCAAACGCTGCAAGTGTGGGATCGAATATATTCGGATCAAGTTTACCATCTTTCATAAACCGATCCGGATTGAACCTTTCAGGCTCAGCATACATAAGGCTCCAACCGTACTATCTATATAACTGTATAATACGGTTATAACCATATATGTATACGTATCTATATAGGGTCTGACCCTCAAAGTGCCATATACAGTAGATATACAGTATACGGCTATGGTATACAGTTATAGATAGTATCATCTGGACGTAACATCCGCCTACTGTATAGTGGTGGCACCAAACCGAAACTTTATTCTACATATCCACCATCATGCGTGAACACGATAACCCTCCCGACATCACCTGCAGCTCCTCCTCAATCACCTCCCAAGGCCTCAACAAAGTCTGTAGCAAGAACGCCGTCATTTCTTGCTAGTGCCTGCTCAATTTCACGCCCCAATACATCAACAGCCAGCTCGAGCCGGTGCTCACCAGAGGCGGAACTCAAAGAAGAACTTTCCCGATATCTGGAATTCTATGGGGAAGCGGAGCAATCGGATGAGGAAGCAGGGGAGCAGCTAATGAATCCATTGCATTGGTGGAAAGTGAGTTTTATTGCTGGATAATTATTCAGAAACTCACCATCGTTTCAGAGAAATGCCGCCCGCTTTCCTACTATTGCTCGAATGGCTCGCGATTACCTAGCCATCCCTGCTACCAGTGTCACCGTTGAGCGCGTGTTCTCAAAATCACGTCACATTTGCACGGATCTTCGAAGCTCGCTTAAGGCGGAGACGGTTACACAGGCTTTACTCACCAAAACCTGGATTCGATCAGGGCTGTTTGAGATGAATCCCCCCAGAGAGAAGCGTCGCAAGCACGGGGATAATGGGGACATCGGGGAGACACTAGATATAACAATGAGGTAGTGTTTTTAATACTTTTTATATACTGTATATAAACCGTGTACGTATACAGTTTAAACAGTATATATATAGTATACACTGTATACCGTATATCTGGCCTATGGGGTGTATACGTATACATTACGGTTGGAGCCTTAATGCTGCATACACCTTCTCGTCATAGAAGATCGCCCTAAACAAGCGATCAGTCCTGAAATCCTCGCAGAGGGCATAGACCCACCAAGCATTACCAATGACAACAGAACCTGCCGGGATTCAGTAACCTTTGTATGTATCCTCTGCGGTCGAATAATGGGGTAGCCCTACGTTCGGCGGATAAATATTCACACGTAAGAATTAAGGAGCTAACCAATCGGAGCCACCGGTTTCCAACGCAATACCTCTTTTATAATTGCACTCGTGAATGGTAATGATTGTTCATCTTCTAAAGTAGGCAGATGACCCGGTTTTATGACGCGATCCAACTCTGCTTGGGCCTTTCCCTGAACATCGGGACGCAGCATCATGGCATAAACAAAGGTTAAGGTCGCAGAAACAGTCTGCAAGCGATTAGTTCAAGATGGTTCTGACCCCATAAAAACGAGACCTACTGTATCAGCACCAGCTGCCCGTCACTTAGCACGACATCAATAGTCATGATGCGCAAGACTGCTCACCGAGAAATACTGCACCAGCAACTTCTTGTATCATCCCCTCG
>QLOY01003754.1:0-23831 GCA_003313965.1 Megacollybia marginata
GAGTCTCGGTGGTGGTGTTGTGTCGGAGATATATTATGAATGACAAAGGCTTAGCATTGGGGTTGAAAGGTATTTAATCGACCATAAGATCAGATCTTGGCAAAAATAGTCCAACAGCTGTCAAGCTCGTGTCTGGGGTGATTCTCAAGCCTGAGGGCTGTAAAAATTTAATGACTCCGAGTGTCTGATGCTGTGCACAGCAGTTCCATGTGGAGGTCTTACTCATTTCCCACAACCTACCCTCGAGCTGAGTTCATTGGTAGCTGAGCCAATGTGCAGAATAGACATTGTCATGCAACATGCAGGGGAAAGGTCTCAAAATAGGCAAAAGTGTGGGGGAAATACCTCATTTTCATAGACGGTATGGGGTTTGCACACCGGGTCTGATGCTGTGCACAGCAGTTCCATGTGGGGGTCTAATAATACCTTACTGATTTCCCACAACTTACCCTCAAGCTGAGTTCATCGGTAGCTGAGCCATATGATCATGTGCAGAATGGACATTTTCATGCAACATGCAGGGAAAAGGTCCCAAAATAGGCAAAAGTGTGGGGAAAATACCTCATTTTCATATGGGCAGAATAGTGTGCAATTATGGTGGAAATAGTGTACGGAAATTACGTACCTTGTAAAAAATTGGCACCTTGTGTATGAAAAATTGGCATCTTGCATTTGCATAAAAATCCGCACCTGGTGAAAAAGCAGCACCTAACGTGCACTTTCCGCACCTTGTATTTCGGCACCTTGTTGGTTACCGGCAGAATCGGCACCTCTATTTAAGCGGGGAAAGACCTTGCATCGGCCCAGATTCACGGATTAGGCCATCAATAGTGGCTAACACGCACTGGCAGTGCAAACTGAGGCCTGGAACCACCACCAAATTCGGACTGCGCATCATCGTACTCCTATTGCAATGTTTGAACTGAGTTGAGAAGAAGCAATTAATAGGGGTTACTGGACAGGGGACCCTGGAGATGATGTTGAAGCTGTTGATGAATTTTATGGGGTGGACTTTGAGGGCAGAGTACCAATGGGAGCAGCTGAAGCTGAGAATGATGATGACAACGCAGCAACCTTTCTCAATGCAGATGAAGAGATTGTGGATGCTCATAACAAGATGGAAGGTTTTGATCTCTTAGAGGATGATGGTAACTGGGGAATTGAAGTTTTTTGTAGAGCTGTACTTCATCTAGCATCACAAAACTGATTGAACTTCAAGACTCAGAGTGCTGAGTATCAATGTCTATGTATAGCTCAGAAGGTGCCGATTTGGTTCAGGGTGCCGATTTGGTACAAAGTGCCGATTTGCACTATTTAAACATGCAGAAAAACACTAGAAGAGGTGCCAATTCCAATGTTTAAGATGCTAATGAAACAGGGAGGTGTGGAAACTTGCCAGATCCAAGAAAAACACCCAAAGGTGCCGAAAAATACCCTAAAATTGGCTAAGGTGCCGGGAAAAGCGCCAATTTTGAGCAAAGATGCGAAAATTGTGAATTTCCGGACACTATTCCACCCATATGCAATAATTAAAATTTCCCATACTTTTCATTAAAATGAGGTATTTTTTCTGCACTTTTGTCTATTTTGAGGCCTTTTCCCTGCATGTTTCAGCTTCAAATCCCTGCACTTTATGATTTACACACTTCAAATATACAATTCCCACATTGATTGATGTAATTCCTGCACCTCCGTATGGGCGATATAGTGTAAAATAATTACACTTTTCCGCACCTTTAGCAAAAAATGGCCAAATTTCAGCACCTTTCAGTGAAATTCGCATTTTCCACACCTTCACTTGATCTAAAACTCGCATCTTTCTCAAATCGGCACCTTTGATCAAAATTTGCACCCTTGATGACAGCAAAAATCGGCATCTGAGCTGATCAATTTTAGCACCTTGTGCATTACATCCGGCACCTTTTGTGTTACATCTGGCGCCTTTACAAAACTGTTTATTAATTAGTTCTGCATTTCCAAATATAGTACTGCTCTAGAAAATGTTTCTATTCCCCAGTTTCATCTTCCTCAAGCTCAAAACCTACCATCTTAGCTCATGCAACATTGATCTCATCATCTGCATTCTAGCAAGCCTGACGCAAATATAGTATGTGCTATAACTCATAGCATACATGCAAATTTTGCATGAAAGGTGCCAATTTTGCATTAAAGGTGCCAATTGTGTTAGTTACAAGGTATCACTAAAGGTGCCAAATTTTGCAGCAGGGTGCCGAAATGTTGTGGCTTAACCTGCGGAAAGTTTGGAACATGCGAAAAGTGTAATTATTATACAAAATATCCACCATACCTCCAAAAGGTGGAAATTCCGCACCTTTGTTGTTGGAAAAAAATTCCGCACTTCAATGTTAGGCTTCTGCATCTTCCATCTGGCAAAACTCCACATGTCTGAGTATTCTCACACCCTATCATGCACCTTGCATTTCAGGTGGTATCTATTCTATCAGGTGTAGTATAAACCATTTCAATCCTTGAGCTGCATTTTATTTTTATGGCTCCATCGTCTGGTGTGACTGAGCCAGAGGTTAAGTTAGATTAAAAGTTCAGTTTTTTTATTTCAACATCTACATGTGTGAAGTGAGATGAATCACAGCCCTACAAAAACCTCAATCCCCCAGTTCTGATCATCCTCCAGCAAATCAAATCCTTCCATCTTCTTCCACACCTCCTCAATCTCTTCATCTGTGTTGACAAAAGTAGTAGCATCATCTTGCACTTCTATGGGTGGTATAGGTCCTTCGAATTCAACACCATACAAGTCACCAACATTGGCAACATCATCTCCAGGATCTCCAGTCCAGTATCCTTGATTAACTGCTTGTTCACGGCTGAGTTCATACAGTGCAATAGGCATACAATGACCTGCAGTATGGATTTGGTGGTGGCTCCAGGCATCACAAGTGAAGCTTGAATCCGTGGCTGGAAGACCATGTAGAGGCACATGTGATGAATAGAATTTGACATATCAAGGAGACTGCTTTCCTCCAGATATGCAAATATTTGGTGAAAGATCCCACTGGCGGATGGCATACCATTCCGAGTATGAGGTACATGGGCCGCAATGGCTGCCAGCACTGGTCTAGGGTACAATATAAGTCCATAACAGAAAGCCTAAGGTAGCACAAACTGTAGCCATTTTCTCTTTCTGACTGTTAATTGGTATCATAAGCAAGCACTTGAAAGACCTCATACTGAAATATGCACAGCCAATGGACACAAACAAATTTGGCAAATACTTGCTAACATGAGAGTGGCCAGATCAGCACCTTCTCCCCACCAATAAAAGTTGCATTTCTCCTGACAATTGGATACAGTACAAGCCCCCACTTTCTCAAGAAGGGCAGGGCCAGCAAGAGTTGACATGAAGTTGGAGACCAAGAGGCAGAGTTAGCATTTGTGTACTCATCAGTTTAAAATTCTCAGGGTTTCATGTTTCACAGCCAAACAAATGAATAAAGACATGCTGAAGTTTGATGCTGCAAGGTTCCACAAGAAGCAGATTGAAGCCATTCAAAAGAAATATACCTTTATAGGCAAAGATGCCATATATAGCTATAGTAATGATGGAACAGTGCTGGTTTGGGTTCGAGATGCAGGAATTCGGGGTGTGGGAATGAAGTGAGTGAAATTGGCTTTGCAAGGTGTGCATAACAATCTTTGGATGCAGCATTTGTCTTCAGGTGCAGGTGCAAATTCTCTATAATTTCCATGTAGTTTTAAGTGCAAAAAAGCAGGCATGCGGAAAAGTAACAAAAGTGCAGAAAAAGATAATTATTGCACACTATATCCACCATATTTTCATAGAAAGTATGGGGTTTGCACACTATTCTGCCCATTAGATTTAGCATACAAAACTGGATTGGACTTCCACTTCCCCTTAGCAAGGTTGTGTTGGTCTTAAATACATTGTCCAAATGAGCCTATGATAACCCTAGCTCTTTGATCAGAGATAACAATGCCCAAACTCTACATTGCAGTCACACTGGCATCAAATCACTACTGCAGCATAATTGTCATATTCAGTCAACAGAACATGTGTACTTATGGTCCAGAAACCCTTGCTGGTAAAATACTATCTGGTCCCTGCTTGTTGGCCACCTTAGCACATATTTTCAGTGCATATATTGTTGTGCCTGCCTTCATATTACACTGTGGCAAGGGAGTACCAAGGGTTGAATAAAAATTTAAGGCCTTTGCAAGTAAGGCTCCAACTGTACTATATATTATATGGTTATAACCATATCTGTATATGTATATGTATAGGCCTTTTGGCCTGGGACCCAGTACACAGTATATGGATATGGTATATGGTTACCCTATTTGGAAGGCACTATGACTCTTGATGCATGTTTGAGAAGAGTTGGAAGATGCCCACAATTGATGTCTGTCTTATTTCTGAACTCTTTTGAAGGAAGTAGATGAGGAATGGTATGTATCCAACTTGTAAGAGTAATGAAAGCATGTGATGTCATGATGTCACAGTCTACCTCTATGTATCTCACCCTTCAAAGATACTCACAGCCTCCTGTAATGAGCCATCATGGCAGATTTCATGACAGTGATATGTGAGTAACCTCACTAACCTATTATTATGTCTTACAAGTCCTCACTCCAGTGTAAGTATAGGAACCATATATAAACCCTCTACATATATGGTTTATACTGTATATAGAGGGTATATGTATACCATATGTATACACTGTTGGGTGTATACATATGCTATATGGTTGGAGCCTTATTTGCAAGCAACCCTCCCTTCACATGATATTTACACCACATATTTCCTAAAATAGACTACCTCCTCAGCTTTCCCATCATGCAGCCAGCTGTCCCATGGGTAGTCAGCTGCTTGGCCAATGTATTATAACTAATACAATTAAGTATCTTACAGTGGGTCAAAAAATTGTCCACATGTTATGAAGATTGGCAAATTGTGAGCTAAATATACATCGAAGCAAAAGGTGGTGGATGGTGGCAAAGACGTGTTTCATGTGGCCTTTATGATGAACCCTATTTGGTCCTGTTTGGATCACAAATAGTGAAGATATGGGCTATTCAATCTGGTGTCTCATATGGACAATTTTTTGAGTCTATGCTCTGACAAGACTAATCAATGAACAACCCAACAGAGAGCATTGTGGGAAGAACACCAATGCAAATAGACACACTACTACCACTTTAATGTTCCAGAGGTGTGGGACTCAGGAAAGAGGATTGTGAGGTTTTTAGAACTTGTGTGAACATGAGTAATAACACTTGTATTTGATTTCTAGAATAACAATGACTCATGGTTCTATTACTCAGTTGAAAGCTTGTGCACTTTCTAGAAGTGGGTGTGGATGGGAGACTCAATCAATATCACAACAGGTCAAGCTTTAGTACAACAATTCAGTTCAATTTCAATCAAGTTCAACCAATGACAGTTCAACAATGTATCACAAAATCAAACACAAATCAAGTCGCAACTCTAAGGACAAATCCTGAGCAAGCAAATCTCGAATCGCACGAAGTCTAATACAGTCAGTGATTGCCAATGGATTACTCCTACAACACCCAGATCAGGCAAACAACTTGAAGTTTACTACCCTAACCAGCTGTCCTTTTATACTCTTGCCATGCATGCTCAAAATAGGTGAAACCTTTCCAAGACCATCAGTCGTCCTTGACTTCTGATGGGAACATTCCAGTTCCTGAGCTGATCCCTGCTTATCAATGTTCCTGGTTTCTAGATCAATCATTGCTCCCTATCAGCTTTCTTCTAGATTCCCTCCAAGCTTGATGTCCTCCTACTTTTGTTAAGATATGTACTTGTTGATGTTGAAAGATGCTGGTCCTGGTTGTTTTATGCTAATCCCCTACAGTGGGTATAGGGTCAATCATATGTCAAGAACCTTTGGAGCGATCACATTCTAGACCTCTGATCACTAAGACTACGATCAGCCTTGGAGCGCTTTCTAGAATGGCCTAGACTTGGGTGACATGTACCCCTTTTCAGTTTTCAGGGTTAAACTGCCCTCGAGAAGGTTACCCATTCGAGTCCCCACTAGTCAGGTCATTAGTATCTTTGTTAACAAATAACATAGCAGTTCTAGATCCATATATGTTGATTCAGAGGAAGGAATGCTTGTCTGATGCCTAAGTACTAGAATCGCTCTTGCATATACTACTTCTAGCACTAAGTCAAATCATCAGTTAGCCATATCTGTCTTGATGACTCTGATTATGATTTCTAGATTTCTCTCTAGCTAATAGCCTTAACTTGAGCATAGGCTATAGTGAGTCCAGTACTAGTAATACATAGTTAAACTTAGACTGATGTAGGATGCGACAAGTCCTGGAACTAGCCAAAAACTGGGTGTATCACTGCAGCAAGGTTAATCCTGGTACAGTGCCAGTCACAAGGTCCCTGCAGCTGTTGTACAGCCTTAAGTAATGATCTGGCACATTTCTCTATGAAAACTTGGGAAGAAACCTACCAAAAGAATGCATTTTACAGTATCAGCTCAATTTTTCCCAGTGTTTCACTTTTTTGGGCATATTTGAGAAAATTTCAGGCTCAGACATGCATTTGTGCAGCATGTAGGTGACTCAAACAGCCCTGAATAATGTTCCTAATGTGCTCTGCACTCAGAGACTTTCTCTGGCTCTGTTTATTGACCCTAGAGTGGCTACAATACCATACTCAGACAGGGTGACAGCTCAAAACATTTATCTGAATAGTCTCATATCATCTACCAATAACCAAGTAGCATTCTACTGCACTCTGATTCCAAAAGAGTCTGCATTTGGGCAATTGAGGTAAGGAGTGACATGATGAATAAGCATCCAAATTTGGTATGTCACACACTTAAAATGGTAATATTCCCATGGTGTTTCACTTTTCTGGGGGTCAAAAAGTCAAAAGTGGTCTAGGCAAGCTGGGAAGCACACCACAAGTAGATGTACACTATATAAGCCTATTTAGTGGTTTCTGAGGTCATTCATGTTATGGGCAAGATGTAGTTTAGAAATGTTTTATTTTTATCCTTCCCTGCCAAATCAGGTGCTGACATGTGATGACATGCACTATATGTGACTAAAACCAATATTAGATGGGTGCTAATGTGAATTAGGCCCACTCACCTTCAGCACTCAACACCAATGTTATCAGCTTCCCATTCTCTTCAAAGGTAACCATGACACCCACATAGGCCTTATGATTAGGTGATGTCCATGCATCTGTTGAGAAATGGACTTTGCCTTCATACTCTTGGATGATCTTGGCAATTTGGTGTTGGCATTGGACAAAGATGTTCTTTATGTCTCTCACTACTGTATATGAAGATGGTAGTTTGTATGATGGCCTTCCCATCTTCATCAAGCTCTTGAAGCCTTGATCTTCAACAATCTTGTATGGTCGGTAACTTTCAGCTACCCAGTGCACAATCTTGGCCCTGAACAACAATCAGATCATGGTCAGGAAATCATATATGAATACCTTGTCTCTGTTGGAGTATGCTGTCTGTGTGAGTACATTATTTTTCCTTTACCCTTGATCTCAAATGCTGTTGCTAGTGAACCGCTCAGCTTGAAAGGTTTCATCACCTTCTCCCTCGCTTCATCAATGTTCATGGCCCCCAGTCCTTGCTTGACTACTGTCCCACCCCAAGATTTGCACTTGTGGATGTGATGTTTTAGGTTCAATGTCGAATTTTTGTCACTTTTGTTGAGAAAGCGGCAAATTGTGTGGCCACATCCTTTCCTGAAGCATTTAAAGACGTGGCAACATCTACCATCGACATATTGGATTTCTGGGTCTGGGTAATAGAATGCATAAATTGGTGTGTTCTATTTCTTCTTCAGACACTCTTTTAAGAACAGTCAGATTGTGGTCGCAATGTCAAGTAAATGTACTCAATTCAGCTTCAGTGTCCTCTTCAGGTGTCCCAGGCTGGTCGTTCACATCATCATTTGTATGGTGTGACAAGTGATGTTTTATTCCTGTGCTGTCAAAAACCAGCACGTGCCCCATTAGAAAACCCAAACTTTGTAGATAATCTCGATACACTATATAAGAGTTGATTCAATGTTATATTTGTCTTGAACAATGCTTTTTGTGCTCAAAACTCTCTCAGTAAGATGTTAAACATGTTTGAAACATCTGTGGCAGAGTTTCAAAAAGTGTGATCTGATGTCACATCACTTGCACATCAAGACAATCTCGATGAACGAGACTCAGAAATGGTAATACTAAAAGTTTGAGTTAGAATCATATAATTGCCTCATCTTCTACTACTATGTACTTCTCACCTTCCTTTGCAGCTAAGTCTATCAGATTATACTACTGATGATACCATCCAAGATTGGTCTCAGCAACATTTATTGCAATCTGATTCATCTGTCCAATGCTTTTGACCATGAGCAATTCCTGAACTGCATCTGAATACAAAAGGAGAATCTGACCATTCAACAAACTGGTGAAGTTGATTCATTAAGTGTGATCACTGATTCTGATTCATCATTGGATGATGGTGGATCTTCCGACTATGTTGCCAATGGTCAGTGGCCTGTTGCCAGTGGTTGCATTCCCATTGTTGATCTGCATAGTTTTGACAAAAGGAAAGGAGAACACTTTGGGTGATAAAGTCACCAGTCTCTGATTTGCTATAATCTCATTGCTTTATTGTGATCAAATTGTGATAGGATCTGTGATTGCAACCTGATCAACTCTGAAGCAAAAACTCAATGCTGTCAATCCTACAAATGCAGATCCAGAAGAGTCTTGACAGTTCAAGAAGCAATAGAAATCTGTGCTCTCATCCAATAAAAACAAGGAGTCAGACATGTAAAATCACTCCAACTCCGAGTCCCAGATTAGTTGTTGATGGATTCAGTGAGTCATTTGATGCAACATGTGTCCCTGGTCCTTGGGACAACCCCTTTCTCCCTCCCAATTCACTTGGACACTTCTTATCAACTCCATCTACAATATTGGTGCATTTGTTATCCCTCTCGATGAGTTGATTATGGGATTTAGCCATCAGATCATTCTTTTCAAACTCCGCCACAGGCATTTCAAACACATTTGACTTCTGATTGAGAGAGTTTCAAGCATGAGAAGCATCATTTAAGACAAGTATAACATTGAATCAACATGTATGTAGTGTGTCGAGATTATCTACAAAGTTTGGGTTTTCTAGTGGGGCGTGCGCAGGCTTTTGATAAAGCATCATTTGTCATACCATACATTTGATGGTTCAATGACCTCAAAATCAGATAAATCTTCATTGTCCTCCTCTTCAGTACAAATGGTGGTTCTAGGGGCTGGTGCTGGTACTGTATATCTTTTTTTGCTTTAGGAGCTGATGTAGACATCTTCTTTTATGGTGTGACAGACATCATTTAAATCTGCACCCGCATCTATCAGTCCACAAGCATGGGAAGGGGTAAAATATCTCAATTCCCTCATTTCTACATACTATGCACTGTATTGAAATCATTTGAACTAATCTCCATCACTGTGAGCCTTTGAAATAGCTTTGAAATGGCAAGATAGTTTCTGAAATGGGGACTCTGCCCCTACCTTCCACCCCATTAATAGCAGTAATAGGCCATCTTCAGCTTACAACCAGTCTATTAGAAGAGCTCAAACTTTTTGGTCCCGCTATCAATCCTACATCTCGTTACATCTTCCATCAGGGCTATGGGCTACAGTCACAGTTCCTGACCATGTTATACATCTAGGGAACCAATGTGCTGTATTTCTAAGGGAGCGAGGTGTCAAACAATGTGATGGATTAGACTGTTTAAAGGAAACTCTTCTTGGTATCAACTCAGTGGGTCGACCTCACCTCTTCAACAATTTGACCCAGCAGTGCAAGGAGATAAAAACCAAGCTTGACTTGCATCTTATCACGATCACACCACCTCTTTGCAAAGGGTCCAGTATGCCTCCGTCATCACAGTCATCAGCTTTGTCCCAAAATCAGTGCTCTCTCTCACCTCCATCTTGTTCCCAGACACCTCTATCATCACACAAGCGACGCAACATCTCAGCTTCAGTATCCCCACCACCACCTCCTGTTAATATGCATCCAAAGTGTATGTGATGCAAGTCACCAACTCCTCCTGATAGCTTGTTCAGTCAATATACAGTGTCACCCTCTCCTGCAGATGATCCTCTCATTTCACCTGAATTCACTCCCTTTGTTCTATCACCATTGAAACCCTCTAAGCTGAAACCCTCCAAGCCTCACATTATTGATCTTACATCAAGCGATTATTATGTCAAGGATGTTGTCACATGTATCCAAGCCATCATCTCGTCGCACTGACACCAGCATCTTTCTTGATTATTTTCCTCAGGAGGAGAAGTATAATTCCTCAACATGTTAAGGACTGGTGCGGGATAAGAAACACTTAGGGGTTTCACCGCACCAGGATTACAAATATAGATCAGGCAGACTCGTCCGCGTCATCCTCTAACACCCCCCCTTGACCGCGGTCGAGTCTGAGAAGTTTTACCCAGTGTTGATGTAACACTTGACCTAATGGTTTCGTGAAGAGATCCACAATATTTCGGTAGTTAGGAATGTGGATGACATCAATCATCTTGTTGACACAATCACGAATGAAGTGGTATTGAATAGTGATGTGCTTCATTTTAGTATGTCCATGCGGATCATGGGTGCAGATTACTGTGCCCTGGTATTGATTTCCAAGATTCACCCCAATCGGAATCGGACAGGGCTCGGAAAAGAGGGTAGGGAGCATCAATTTGACCAAGTAAGATGCCGTGTGAAGATGTTCTGCGTAGGTAGCGAAGTAAGTGCTTTGCCGCTTGGATATGTGGTTTACCAAGATTTGACATGAACTTTGCAAGCTCACGGACCATATATGCAATGTCTGGTCGAGTGCATGTTGCCAAGTACATGCATTTCCCCACAATAAAACAGTATGGGAACGACAGTTGTATATCTGCTTTCTCTTTATCTGTTTTAGGGCAATCATCAACAGTCAGATGTGTATTGGGATGCATTGGAGTAGCAACAGAATTGCAGGAGTCCATTCCAGCGTCTCGAAGAATGGAGAGAGTGTAAGATTCTTGATGAACCTTTATAGATCGTCATGAGTGCCAGCGAATAATGGAACAACTGAGATGAAAGTTGACATTGATGTTGTCTGTTATCTCATAGAACTCCGCTAGTTTAGAGACTACATTGTCAGATTCGGCTTTTGAGGTGGAGGCAATGAGCATGTCGTCAACGCTCATAGTTGATATCAATTTTTCTGATGTCAATTGGTGTACATGTACGCTCCAATCTGATTCTGTCTGCTTGAATCCAATTTTACTGAATTTCTCGTCCAGATCGAGATACCATTGCCTACCTGCCTGTTTCAGTCCATAGAGACTGCGACAGAGGCACCAGAATCCCTGGCCCAATATTTCAGGCTTGTGCATATAGATTTCATCCTCTAAAGGTCCATTGGGGAACGCCATTTTGACATCAACTTGGCGTAGTTCCCAGTCGTTGTTAGCAGCTAGGGTGAGCAAAGTACGAATAGACTCCCAGTGAGCTGTAGGTGCAAAAGTATATGTGAAGTCTTGACCAGGAATCATTGTGTAACCCTTTGCAACCAACTGAGCTTTGAATCGTGATATGAATCCATCTTGATTTCTTTTGATGTGAAGGACCCATTTTGAATCCACTGCTTTCTGCCCGGGAGGTAACTCGTCAATGTCTTCATAAACACCCTTCGCTTTTAGTGCTTCCAGTTCCTCGTAAATCGCTCCTAGCCACTCTGTCCAGTAAACAGACAGTTTAGCTTCATGAACAGATTTTGGATCTTTGGCGTTAGCATCGTCAATAGGTTCTGTTAGGGTGGTATTTGCTTCGAATGCAATCATGATACCTGCAAATGTTGGAAACTCGTCTTTGGTCAATTCGACTTCGAGCTCCAGTTCTCCTTGAGATACGAGCATCAGAAGCCCCCCCCCTCACCCGGATCACCAGCATGGTCAGCAAAGTAAGCCAGAGAGACTTGTTGGCTAGCGATACACTTGGACTGATGTGGTGTAATGGATGGAACAGGATTGTCAAGAAGTCAATGTTCGTTTTCAGGCTCAAAGGCTCTGGCTATTAATCAGCTTGAGCTGGCATAGACGGTATACAACGTACACCTCATTTTGAGGGTCAGAGCCCAATAATTCGTTTTGTGGGTCAGAGCCCAGGATTTCAGCATTGGGTTGATGCTCAGAGGCACTAATAGGTAATCAGCTTAAAGCTGGCAACAATGTATACAACATACACTGTGGGTTGAGGGTCAAAGCCCGGCATAACACCATCATGGTGTGATATCGACCCAAATTGGGTTGTAGAATCAAATGGTATATCATCCCATAAAGGACCTGAACAGATGAGAGGTTCAGATTTGACCTCAGGAAATCCATGAAATATGACATCACACTGAACAAGAACTGTTTGAAAAGCTGGGAACCAAATGAGGTAACCCTTCAAATCTCAAGCATACCCAAGAAAATGACCTTCTTCTCCTCGAGGTTCAAACTTGGTGAGTGAGTTGGAGTTGAGTTGGCGAGAAGTGACTATACACCCAAAGGGATGGAGATGCGAAAGGTCAGGCTTTTTCTTCATGACCAGCTCAAAAGGTGTTTTCTTTGGGTCAATGGCAGAATGTGGTACACAGACTTTGATGTGTACAGCTGCAAGAGTGGCAAAGGGCCAGAAGAAATCTGGCAAATCACCATCAAGAAGCATGGCTTGAGACATCGAACCGATAGTCCAGTTGCTGTGTTCTGAAACTCTGTTTTGAGGTGAAGCATCTGGCACAATCTTTTTGTACAAAATCCCATTGAGTTTGCAATAATCTTCAAACATTCCGTGTATGTATTCAGGTGCATTGTCACAACATAAACAAATGATTGTTGCATCCAAAAACTTTTCTGCAGCTGTATGAAATTCTATGAAAACTTTGAGAACTTCAGAACGTCGTTTAAGAAAGTAGATGAAGATGTAACGCAAGTAGTCATCGATGAATAAAGTGAAGTAATGGTAACCACCATATCCAGGTGGTAGTTTACTGCAGATGTTGGTATGGATTCGATACAGAACACGCTCAGCATGGGTATGAGAGGTTTTCGGAAAGGGCAGACACTTTATGTTTGCAAGAGCACAGATACGACAGTGTGGGATCTGTGTATCATCCCAATCCAGACCTGTAGTCACATCTTTCAGCCCTTTAACGTCCATATGGCCCATTAGATGGTGTAAAAACCTGACTTGGTGCTGTCACTATTGAAAGATTTGAGTGTGGCTGCCATTTCTTCACCAGTTTGAATACGGTCAATAAGTGACATGGTTCAATTCTATTGAGAAGAGATGTTGCAGGGAGTGAGGATGCAGGAATGGGGGTAAGGTCTGTTAATGAACTGTTCAAATCAATGGAGACACAATGTCGATTGACTCGTAGTTCAAGTAGTTCACTCCGTTTGATGAACAGGAGAAGAAACTAATATCAAAACTAAAGAATATACAGGAACTTATCCCTACTTATATACAATGAGACCGGGGTATAGATAAGGACATGCGGCAGTCATATGGTACTGTACAAAGTCCGAGAGAGAAAAGAGACCGAGACAGCGAAGGTATGAACACGTGTTGAATGTGTGTGTGTAGCAATAAGGCCCATGGAGTTGGTGAAGGTTTCAGAAGTCGTGAAATTCTTACAAGGTCGAGTTTATAGAGATCATTCCATAGAGCTCCTCGACCAATAACCAAATCAGATTTGAGTAAGGAGAGCTTGCCTTTGAAAATCCAAGTGGTGATACCTTTCTTGTCAAGTTCCGACCCTGAAACTAAGTTGATGCGTGCGGAGGGAACATGCAGAACATTATTGAGAAGGACCAATGTGTCCTTTCCATTAACCTTTGTGTGTAGTTTTACCAGACCTGTCCCTGGTGCTATTGCCAATAGTTCACTGTCGAATCCGTTGATGTGAATAGGATTCCACAGTGTTTGATACGAATGGAAGAGGGACCAGTCGTAGAAGACATGTCTGGTGGAGAGGGCCAAGCAGTCCTCAAGATGGAGAACGTTGCAATGCTCAGGCTAAATGCAATGGATAAACCTAAGACTTGCTGTGTACACGTGGGTCTATGACCTATATACCTAATGCTGACTAAGCCATGCTGGGATACCCTACTCCATGTGCCCCCACCAAAAAATGCATGGCGTCCTCATCATGCCAACAACCTAACACCTAGGAGGGGACCAACCAAGAGCCTGAAGAGCAAACGAAAGCTGCATGAGATGAGGATCACGATCCCAATTGAGCTTTGCAGTTCCTAGTGGCACCGAATATGTCACAGTGAAAACAGGTACTGATGATATGTTGGCCTTTGAATAGTGCCTACGAGTAGTATGTCGAGGAGGGGTATGTCGACTTCTGTCTGGTGTAGTAGAATTCACTCTTTGTTGCTTCCGCTGAGCATGAACACGTCGTTGAAGGCTCAAAAATGGTTTCAAAACACCTTCAGTTCATAACACATTGATGTTTTGAGAAGTATGGGGGGGAGTGGACTGAATAGGGAGTGACAACGCATCATTGGCCCAATCAAAAGTTCGGGGTGCATCACCCACAGATTGGTAGTCCGTTACCGAGTCGGTGTTGTTCTCTGCATGGTGGGTCTGAGTGGCAACATTAGACACGAGTGGTGCTCATTCCATGCCCACCACTGCATCTACATGTGGGTAACGTCCTGCGGAGCACTCGCTGACATTGACATGGCCGACAAATGTCTCCTCCATTTTGGCAAGACCTGCAGTCATACCTTTTTCAAAACCTTTCTTTTCTCCTGCTTTCGAACTATCTTCATAACCATCCTGCCAAGCCTCATCATGAATCCCCTGGATCTCATCAGTGTTCAATGCTAGACTAGAGTCCTTCCCTTCTCCTCGATCAATAGCGACAGCCGCATTCCAAATGCTGCGAAAAAGGCTGTGTTTGTCATGCTTGAGATTCAGCTTTGAAAAAGCGATCTCAAAAGCATGTTTGGCATCATTATCAGTGGTGAGGACATTGTAAACAGGGTGAATTGTCGATTCTGGCAACACGTACAGATACCACTGAAATAGCTGCACTTGCTCACTGGAGTGCCGAAACCTTTGTGTGGAATTGAGCGTCACTAGCTGCAATCCAGTAGGCAATGAATAGTTCTTGTATGGAAGACCACTTGAGCTTGAAAGACAAATCCAAACCCATAAACCATTCCTTTGCTTTCCTTGTCAACTTTCCTTCAAACAACAAAGCTATGTTGTGGTTCTCTGTACCTCTAGGAATGTTTCAATCAAAGGAGGCTAGCCAAATGCCTGCCTCATCACTGCCATGACCTTCAATACCAGTAAACGGGTAAACTCGGTTCATCTTGTGAAAACGGATGCCAAGGAAACTGAAGAAAATTCTCGTGGTGAGGAAACAAGCTTTCGCAGATTGCATAGGTGAGAATCACACTCTCATCACCAGAATGGAGAGGGCCGAGCAGTCCTCAAGATGGAGAATGTTGCAATGCTCAGGCTAAATGCAATGGATAAACCTAAGACTTGCTGCGTACACGTGGGTCTATGGCCTATATACCTAATGCTGACTAAGCCATGCTGGGATACCATACTCCGCTGGTGGCACCAGTGTCATAAAATATGGCAGTTTGTTTCGCAATTGCATCGTTAAAGACTGTGGGAGAACACTGGCAAACAGCATCAGAGTCCACGCCAGGAGGGACGTAGGTATTGAAGATGATTTGAGAAATTGAATCTTGAGTGAGATTTGCATGAACAGTCTTGGTGTTGTTAGCAGTATCAATCACATCAAGTTGTGAACGTGAAGGTGTAGTTGTGGTGATGTTGTAGGTAGCAGATCTAGACGTAGAGGGAGTAGTGGGAGTAGACCAGGAGTTAGAGTTGGCGCTGGTATATGACGGGAGGATTTTGATTTGGTTGGCGCAACTGGTGACCACTTGCTCTTGTTATCTCGTCTTCTCATCAGATATGGGCTCATTCAGTAGGAGGCAAATGTATAATTTTTGAGCCTCTGAACCAGTCCAGATACTGTCCTTGCTTACCTCCTTTTGTAAGTGATGTGCAAATGACCCACAGGTCTCTCGCAATATTCGTTATCACATATAGGGCGGGAAGTAGACTGAGTGTATTGCTTGTGAGGTCGTTTGCTGTTGGAGGGAGCCGAATAAGCAAGAATGGGTTCTCCACCACGAGGTTGTTTCAGACCGGTGGTGCCAAATTTAGTATTAAACTCTGTTCTCGCTGTCATGAGAACAGATGTGCTAGATTCAGGGTTCTGCTGCCTCTTGTCTTTGGCTTTTAAGTGTTCAAGTACATAGTTGGAAGTGAGTGGTTTCTTTGGGAGCTCGGCTTTAGCCATTTCGTCAGCTAACTGTGATGAGGTATATTGCCATTCTCCATCCTTCCTCATCATCATTACGAGATGTCGGGCAAATTCATGGTTGGACATTGCTGTGGGATCTGCATTGGTCAGTTCATTAAACATGCAAAGCATGTCGTCTCACCATTTGACCGTGTCATATCCTGGAGCTGGAAGGTATGTGAGAATGGCTTGTTGCTCGCATAGAGTTAGTTGGTTGATATTCGTTTCGCAAAGCTTCCCAGGCTTGTTTTGCAAAGACGTAGCGCTTCATGAGGTGAATCTTGGACTGAGGAATGGCTTCGACAATAAGTGACAGGGCTTTGGCATTTCCCAGTTTCCATGGACCAGCTTGTTTCATAGCTTCTTCGACTTCTGCTTCGTTGCCAGGAATGGTAACTGTAACACTGTTCCCATTATCATCTTTGGCTTTGATTCTCCGTAATTTTTGCAATTCAGGAATTGGAGGTGGTTCAGATTCTGGGCCTTCAATATATTTCCACTGGTCGTAAGCTTTCATCTTCAATGATGCTTTGTACTTGAATTTGGCATAGTTATTGGTTTGGCCATCATCCGTAAGCTTCATCAACTCTAGTTGAAGTTTCTCAGACGATGTGGTTGTCTCAGGTGTAGTATTGGATGACATTGGATTGAGGTAGAGTAATAGGGGTTATAGTGTATTGGTGACTAAATGACTATATCTTTGAGAATCTGTTGCAGCTTTCAGAATTCAGGGCCCATAACCTGTTAAGGACTGGTGCATGATAAGAAACACTTTTATTAGTGGTACAATGTATATTACATACCTGGTGCGGGATAAGAAACACTTAGGGGTTTCACCGCACTGGGATTACAAATATAGATCAGGCAGACTTGTCCACATCATCCTCTAACATGATAACAAGAACCATTGGTTTGCTGCTCCTGAGAATGCACAACAGAAGCAGGGTGTACTGCAGATGGACTCTGGAAAGTCTTTGCAAAGGACAACCCCATGCCACATGCAGCTAAGAAGGCTGCATTGAAACAGGTTCATAAACAACATTAATTCACAACATAAACACGACATTAATTCACAAGATAGACAACATGAATTCACAACATAATCTTCTACATTATACTATTATCTAAAACACTGTAGCTTTGTAATGTAGCAACGTAGCCAATCTGTAGTAAGTTTGTATCTGGCAATGATCACACAACATGACACAACACAGTCTTGAAATACAACTACCACCTACAGTGATAACTAGTACCAAGCAACAGCGATACCTTTTGGAGATGCTTGTATGCTCCTTTGTGACTCATCTGCAGTTGGCGTCTGTCCTAACAATCCTCTAGGCCGAGTCTATGACCATCAAACAACGTCTTTTCCTCATTCTTTTCTCACTCTCTTGCCATTGTGGTTCTCTTGAGGAAGCTTTTGACTGGGTCAATGGCTTCTCTGATGAAGACCAACCAGTCACTGATCCTGCACCTGAAAATCTTGATGCAGACTGGGACTGGGTTTCCAAGGATGAATTCTATTTCTACACTGTCAAAAATCAGTTGTTCCCTTCTGGCAATTCATCCTCATGACCACTGGCCAACAACGACACCTGCTGTAACTGGCTTCTGATGGACAAAATGCACTGGGCAGCAGATAAACTCCAGGATCTATTAGATGAAGATCAAGGGAAGGAGGATAGGAAGCAGCATCAGTGACTGTTGAAGAGACTATTGGAAGCAAAGTCAGTCAGGAAAATCCATACATTACACAAAGTGAGGTTGATGAAGTCAATGAAGTAGAATATTGAAGCTTGTAGAACATCATAGTAACTGTACCCAAATCTACCAGTATCGAGGCTCATAGCCACTTTCTCTCAACTTCTCCCAAGTTTGCTCGTTGCGCATCATAATCATCTGATTAAGGAAGAAGCAATACTTCCCAGCTGTCATCTCACGGAAAATTGAAGAAAAACCACCAAGCCATACATTCATCTGCTCAGCAATTGAGGTGTTAAACCACCATTCACCCTCATCAGTCATAAGCTCTGGAAACACTGCGGGATTGTAATTTTCTTGGCACCATGTGTCCTCAGAATGCCTGGCATTGAAATGAAACACATCAATGGCCACCAATGTCCTCGAAAAACTTGTTCTTGTTGCTCCAGATGTGCATTGAAAGAATGCAGTTAGCATCATATATAAGGTGGTTGGGTACAAAAGGAATGATAGGTCTTTTCAACAAATTCCTAGATAGATGTGATATGAGTGCCTTAGAAAACCAGCACTTACCACTACAGAAGGGATGGCCTCAGCTCCATAGAATGTTGTAGAAGCTATAATCATTCCACATGGCACGACAAGCAACTGTTCATTATGTGTTTGACCATGTCCTATCTTGATTTTTAACTTCTTCATCATTGGCCACAGTACATCAATGTTCTCTTCAGAGAATGGTTGGCCATTTGAATCCAACTCTGCAGCAAACTCTTCCCTGACTCAATGCTCCTCTTCATCATCCATGTCCCCAAACTCGATATGGCTTGATACTGCCTCTGGGTCCATCGCATTAATGATTCAAGCTTTTCGAAGACACTCTTTGAGTTTGAAGTGTGCTTTACCTCTGGCAACATGCTGGCACTTGAGAGTCTGATGCTCAAAGTCTGCACATGTGTGTTTAGTATGAGAGGTAGTGACAACAGGGGCAGAACAGTCAATAACTGCACACTGCTGTGCTAGATACACATGATCTGGACAGAACCAATCATTGTTTTTAGCGAGAGGTGTCTTGCAGTTATGACATTGGCATGAGACATGTCCCATGCAGTTGCCATCACTGACAACAGCTGACACCTCCATTGCAGCTACAAAAAATTGTAAGCAAAGGACAATCTGTCCAAACAATACTTACATTCCGTCTCTGTAGCAGGATATTCCTGGACACATTTCTTGCAGTGGTGGCATACTTCAGGCTGGCCATGTAGCTGGATGCGAAGGTTACACTCTTCAATAGCTTTGTTAAATCGGTGCTTCTGGTCTCCAGTGTGTGGAACAGTGAGAGTACATTCATGAGTGGCACAGTCTTCTAGTAAGGAGAAGAGAAAGAATCCGTCAAGAGCCTGTGAGCCATTGAGACAATTTGATACTGCCCAGTCGTCAGGAATCGAGTCAAGAGCAGTGCTGCAAAACAAAGATTGATATATATTTGCTGAGTTTGACCATGATACCCTATTTTATATCAGTAATGGCTAAAAGTGAATATTGAACTGCCAGACCAGACCTGGTTACAACTAAATCACCATGTTCGTAGTAGGCATGTCTCAGCAAACTGATGCTCACCAATCTGCAATATGTTGGGTATGCCCCCATAGCAATGTTGTTGCTGATTGTAAGCATAGTAATCGTGATGGTAGTTGGCACGACAGCCATTGCATTTCAAGTGTACAGAGTAGGTAGGTATAGCACCCCAGTCCATGGTATAGAGAATGACCTGACAAGCTTCACATCATTGAAGCTTGAAGCCCTTTGATGCTCGTGAGCAGCCCTGGATCACACAGGTACGTCTTGGAGGCCAGAGAGTATGTTGTGATACTACACAGAATCAAGCACTGAGCCCACCAGCTAGAACTGACTTACCAAGCCCATAGTAATGTCCATGTTGATGAAAGATAGCTTCAATGTCTGCTTCTGATACTCCTGTGAAAGAGGAATGGCCCTCCTGCCAGATAACTTCCTTGAGAAGCATCCAGCATTGTGTGACAGTATCAGTGTCAAAACCACATGCCTCAGTAAGAAAACTGATGATTGCAGATGGGAGGAATAGAGGTGCAATTTGGGGTGAGTGGGTAGATGCCTGGACTAGAAGAATCTCATCTTTGAGCTTTGTTGCAAGGGTGAAAACAGAAGGAGCTGTTGTAGTGTTAAGCTGGGAAATGAGGTGATATTCTTGGCAAGCTCATTGCAGAGCTCACCAAAGAGCATAGTCAGAGAAGGTTTAAATGAAGGAACTGTAGAAAATGTTGTGGTAGGTCTGCAACACGACCTTGTCACATGAATGTCACATTGTGTGACTCACATCCAAAATAGGCATCCTGAAGGTACAGACCAGCTATTACAACCTATACATATGAATACAGATGACCAAAGGACCATATCCCTTGGGGCAGAAGGTAGGGGCAGAGGGGCAGAAGGGGCAGAAGGGGCAGAGTCCCCATTTCCTGAACGCTCTTGAAATGGAGGGCGTTCAGGAAATGGGGACACCACCCCTTCCGCCCCTCCGCCCCACCTTCCGCCCCATGAGATTAGGTTCTCCAGTCATATATAACACCACTTACAGTCCATAATACATTGTCTGTGTCCTCAGAGTGCATCGTATGGCTTTGATTGAACCGATTTGCATATGTGTGACTTGGTGTGACTGTGCATGACTGATCGTGTCTGCAACACTCCCTCACATCCAAATCCACCCCGTGCAACCTGTTACAATGTAGCATATGCTTTTTGGAGACCTTTGCGAAGAGCTCACTAGGAATGTTACCTCATTTCCCACCCTAACCTTATGACAACTCCTTCTCTTTTCCACCCTTGCAACAAAACTTACAGCTGAAATTCTGCTAGTTCAACCATCCACCCATTCACTGGAAGTAGCTCCTCTGTATCTTTCGTCAGCAATCATCAGCTTTCTTACTGATGCCTGTGGTATTGATGCAGATACCATTTCACAATGCTGGACGTTGTTGAAGGAGCTTATCTGGCAAGATGACTACTCTGGTATTGTAGGTGTCCGAAGCTGAGATTGCTGATGTGTTCCATCGACATGGACATTGCTATGGTCTTGGTAAGCCCAATATGAGTCATTGTTCTGGTAATTAGTGCTACCTAGTTTCACCGCGTACACTCTGGCCTCCAAGACACACCTGTATGAGCGCCTTGATTGCCAAGATGAATAACATGACCAGGGACAGCAACTGTGGCCCATAACCCTGACAGAAGGTAGAGTGATATATGTGTGGGATTCAAAGCAGGGCCAAAGAGTTCGAGCTCTTCGAGGAGGTCAGTCATGAGCTGGAGATGATCTTGAGTGTTAAGTTTGTCTTGAAGAACAAGAATAGATGGGTCCGGGTCATCCTGACCATATGGTAAGCACACACATCAGTTATGGAGACGGAATGTGCCTTACCAAGCGATAGACCACAAGAGTTACTTCATCCTCTGCCTGCATTCTTTGTGCATCTTTGACATGCCAGCTTTCAACATGTCACTGTTCCTGGTGTGACTGTATTGTAAATACATTTTCCATTTGTGATTTGTATCTGGTGCTTGGCTGTGGACCCAATACAATGGTTCTAAAGTGAGGACATGAGGACAGAGGAGGAGGAGGAGGGGGAGGGGGAGGTGAATCAACAGGAGGCAATGGAGTAGGTGAAGGAGAAGCTGCCCTTGGAAGTGATAGGCAGGATCAATCAAATGATCTGCTATCAATGGAGGGCCTGCTGGCATACTTTGCAGCAGGTCATTTGTAAGGTCATCCATATGCGGGAGGTCATAAGTAGTGATAGATGGTCGAGACCCTGAAGGTAGGTGGATGAAGGGCTTGGAGCTCTGTCTGTTGACTTTGTGACAATGACAGCCTCCAAGGGCATGACAATGAGCTGCACACACGCCATTTGGACAATCTTGAGCAGGCCACTTGCTGTTACAGCCTGCAGAACTGCAATGTAGCTGTTTTTGCTTTACAGCAATCAGTTGTGGAGAAATGGACCTCCGAGATCGAAGAGATGGGGGTGGATGTGAAGGAGGTGAAGTGGGAGGCAGTGAATCAGGAGGTGAGGAGATAGAGGAACTCATCCCATTACCATTTGTTTTGCAACAGTAGAAGATGCAGTGGGTTCCTGTGTTGGGACAAATAACTGGGCACTTGATAGAGTTAGCTATAATATTTTCACCATCTGGAACTGCCACATACCCATACATAGTAATGTTTCTTTTTGGTACTCCAGCGGAATGGAAGGAATTTCTTGTGGGTGCATCCGTCACGAAACTCTTCCATTTTGTGCAAAATCCAGTACAGCGAGATTATGAGAAGAGATGCCGGCTGGCGTGATGTAACGTTCGCATTGGTGAGGAAAAGTGTCGCAGAGAAGTGTCGTAGAGGTGTCGCAGGAAGTGGTTAGTTGCAAGACACAATCTGTCACACAATCTGTCACACTCTGAAGCTCACGCTCCTGTCTTGGCCAAACATACACAGGTAGAGCATGATTATGTAGCATTATATATCATACATACTAATAGAACCTACTAGACCTTTTTCTATGGCGCGGAAGGGAGGGGCAGAGGGGCGGAATATGGTGTGACAGACGTTGTTTAAATCCGCGAGTGCGGGAAGGGGTCAATCGTCTCAATATCATTCTTTATACATATGATACATTATATTAAAGTTATATAAACTAGTTTATGTTACTATGAGCCTTTGGAATGGCTTTGAAATGGCTTGCGACAGGCTCGAGTTCTGAGTCGGACTTCGAATGATGTGACAATGTGACAGTGTTGAAAGAACACTGCCATTCGGTTCATAGAGTTGGATAGATCTATTCAGCCATTTTGATGGCCTTCCATGTTGAGTAGAGTGACTAAGAGGTAAGTCGAAGCTTTGTGTGGCTTCATATGATGCTTCTGATCATCACATGACCTTTAAGAGTGTAGTCGTCAACCTGAGGCTGAAGATCATCCCGTTTGAGCAGTGGAATTCTCATTGGAGTAGCATATTATATTGATATTGTACTGATCACTTTTATACCCTTTGAAGGATGATGGCCTTCAAACTCTTATATTGCTACACACACAAATCACTTGCAAATCACGATCACATGTGTGGCTTGTGTGTGGCCTGCCATTGTGCAGGATCAAAGTGTCATTTGCAATTCTGGCAGTACCTTTCAGGTAGTTTTTTTTGCCATCCATTCAATTGCACACAGATTACTCAATGCTCACCTTCCACTTCAGCCCGAGGTCACTTGCCCAACAATATTATTCAATATTTCCGCATTGACTACTATCACACATCCGACAATTTGCACCTTGGGGGTAAGATAAAAGCCTCTGAATGATGGTGCTAGACTTACAGATAAAAATTGATAATTCCACTGCTCAAACGGGATGATCTTCAGCCTAGCGGGTTGACCAAGGGGCATCCAACTTATTAGTCATGGATATCCCATACAATTTCATGTTTAAGGCCTCTGGGACCCCCCTCCTTCTATAGCTAGTAACTAGTTCCCATGACATGTGACATTCACCTGATGAGAAAATCTAAAAATGTCCCTTTGTACCTCGAACCTTGCACTCAAAACACATCATAGTCATGCAAGTCTTTCAGTATCAAGGATATTCTACTCACA
>QLOY01003755.1:0-20794 GCA_003313965.1 Megacollybia marginata
GGTTGTCCTCCATTTAAAATGCCATAAAAAGCGTCAACTGTACCCTGTCCAAGCCGTTCCTAACGCCTTCTTCCTCCGCTTTTCCCTTCTGCATTCCACAATTCCTACAACCAAACCAACACCAGATTTCCGCTCCAAACCACTGCATCCCACCTCCAAACTGCCACATCCCCAAACCTGCCATATCCCCAAACTTCCCACTGCATCCATCAAATTCAAGCCCAGGTAAGTTCTTCTTGTCCTTCCTGCTCTAGCTAGGTAAGCATTTGTTTCGATATCAACTGTAGCACCAACCCCATCCCCAGAACCCAACGCTGCATCTCCAAAACCAATCGCCGCATCTCCAAAACCAATCGCCGCATCCTCAAAACCACCACGTCCCCAAAACCATTTGAACCCCCATAACTATTTTGTATCCATCCCCCCAACGAGCTCCGACCGCTCAACACTCCATTTTGTAGTGAAACCGCCACTGCTGCTTTCAACAACGACAGACAATTGTGCCACATCACCACTGTCCTCTCTGCCACTGCTGCTGCTCCCTATACAACACCATCTGCCACTGACAAACGCACTATGGTCCATTTGATTGTCAGAGCTGCATCCTCAAACCCACCACCGCCGCTGCATCCCCAAACTATCAACGAGCACTGAAACCCACTACCACTGCTGAATCCAAACCCGCTTCCATCATATCTCCAAGTGCTGCTTGTGTATCCGTAAATTCGCCGCTGCCGCTGCATCCCCAAACTATCAACAAGCACTGAAACCCATACACTGCTCTGCTTTCGTTGCCAGGATGAGCTCACCCATCCGTCCCTGGCACAGTATTTGCATGTAAATGTGAGTGCTTGTGCTTATCTGGACGCAGATTAACCTGGGACGTGCGCCCAACATTTTTTCCCTATATTTTATTTGTATTTATCTGTGTATTTATCATTAATCCAGCTATAATACAACAATTTTAACTGTATACAGTTACAATTCAATATATGAATGCAATGTATAATCCAAATAAGCTATGAACAGAACAGTGGGGTGCTGTGGGCAATGCAGTAGACAGCGGGCGGCACCCAACAGCCTTTTTTGCTGATTACAAACATCAGTAAACAAAGGCGCAGTTTTGATGCGCCGTTATTGATGCGTGCCTGTATAGAGCAGGTATAGGGTCCATGTAAGGACCAGTATATGGTAGTATGTGTAGTAGACATTTTGGGTGGTTGTAACCACCAGTGGTTACAACCACTATAAAGGCTTTTTCAAAAACTGGTTACAACCAGTTGGAAAGGCTTTTTACTATGGCAAAGGGTGGCTTATAAGGTTCTTACATGTAGTATTACATCACCATTGCGTGGCCTTATAAGGCTGATCCGATTTTTCTAACAGAGTAGAAAACATGTCACATATTCTCACCTTGCTTATTCAGACTGTGTTGAAACACTTTCAACCTCAATATCGCATCCCTCTGGGAGTTTCAGCAAGGGGCTTCCGGGATTAACCATCCTGGTTTACAAAATAAGGTTGAGGTTGAGGGGTACCTACCTACCATAGTGGGAACTATCTACTAAAATAGGCAACTTTTTGATCATGTGATGACCTGCCCCATTACCAACCTTTGAGTCTTTGACCTCTAAGGGAACAGCAATTGATTCCAATACATTTATTCCTTCATAGAACATATCATATAGCCATTCTCTTTATGTATAAGTGAAACCAAGCCAATCCAGCATGATTTACCAATTAGGCAGGTGCACATGGTCACTGTCACATATCATATATAGTCTGTAACACATTCAAAAGTCACACTTTTGGGGTACCTTCTATCTCTTTAACAGCTGAGATTGATCACTTCAGACCTTCATTTCCATGATCCTAGGCATGAAAAGCTTCAAGTTAGGGGATGATATATAAAATTCAAATCCCAGGAGCCCCTTGAGTTTTGGTTTACGTTGGTTTGGGCTGATGTCTGAGGATAGTCTATAGCCTTATGAGGTCTAACAGTTTGCATGGCAGCAACTTGGACATGTCATCTTTGTATTGAAGTAAAGAGTCAACAACAGCATCAGAAAGATCTCGACTACTTGAAAATCCTGGTGAAACTTGATTACACGCCAGCCTTAATTCTGGATTCAGGAGTTGTTTGATATTGAGACAGTGTCCGTAGATGAGGTGGTTTGCTATTCACAATGTGAGAACTTCCACAGTATCCTGTTCAATACCATGTAATGAGGCAAGTTGGACCACACAAGCTTCGTCCATGTCAAAAAGAGACGTTCAGAGGCCTGACTGCTTCTTTTGGTAGAAATTGTCTTTGACAATGCAGATGCCTTGTGAGTGGAGCACATCAGGATTCAGGACATTGTCAATAACTGTACGAGATGAGGAGGATTCACTGTGGATCAGTTTCAGCATTGAGCGGCCATGAAACATTACTAGGGTCCAAGGTGTCTACAACAGAATTGCCAAAGGGTTCGTCGTACACAGGTGGTTCTTTGTTACATGGTTCTCCAATAGATGGAGGGCAAAAAGGCGTGAGTAACTCACTGGATGGAATAAAATCAGATTTGTCTGTCTCAGCAGATGACGACACTACAAACAAGCTTAGCTGAGTCAGGTACAAAGTGAATATGTACTAGCTGTGTTCACACGACAGAGGGCCAGCCAGTCAGCACTGAAAGGGAACCTGACCGTGCGATGATGGAAAAGGTGAGCTGACTATGCTACAAAGAGAAATGAGACTACCTAAGTGAAGGAGGTGAGGTACCTAAACCCCAACCAACAACCCAACACTCAAAGTAGTACTTCTCTAAGTACCGCCCTGACGCTTCTTCTTAAGTAACAGAGATGTTATATCCCCTTGTAAGTACGTGAGTGGTATAACTATGTGAGAACAATTAGAAAGTCACTGGTTTAGGGCAGACTCCAATCAAATGGGCTTCAGATTGACTTAGACAAATTGAACGTTCTACAGGAGACCGTCAAATAAGTCCTAAGCATTGCGGGTGAGACTTTGATTTAGAAGATCTCAAAGATCACTGCATGAGACAATGAAGGAGGGTGTTTGTTAGAACGAGTGGAGACTTTGTTAGGAAGTGCTCAGGTGCCGGGGTGCTAGACTGCAGACTTAGATGCTGGTGTAGTTAAACAGCGGACTTAGATGCGCTTAGGAGAATGACTCCTTAGGGCTGACAGCAACAAGTGTAGTTGTGAGGATACGGGAGAGGAGGAGGTACTAAGTCAGTGACTTGCATGCAAGTTTACTTTAGTGACTAACAGAACTGTTCTGGCCCTTAGGCAGTACTAAGTTCACTTAACTTCAAGTTGACGATGTCCTAAGTGATAACACTGGGACACTCCACAATGCAAATGTTCCCTAAACGGTACTAGTTAGTCTTAGACGCAGCAATTTGTCATGCGATTAGATGCTATGTAGTCTGTGGTTCAAAATGCAAGGTATATACACACTGTTCTGTCTTTGTCTGTATTCTGCTTTCTTTCTTCATTTCCTCCCAGTTTTATACTCCCTAAATCCTTCTAGAACCTTCTAAACACCTGACCTGTACGTGTATGTGCCATCCTGATTCCTTTTACTGCCGTAGGAGTGCCGTGCCATAGAAATGTATCAAACTGGTCGAGTAATCACAGCATGACATGTTGATCCTACTTCTAAGCAATGGCTGAGTACTGCCGATGTCGTATTCATGTCCCTAAGATAACTTAGTTAGTAGGCAGTCTTATTGTGCTCCTTTTGAACGAGACCCATCTCTTAGATGGTCCTCTAGTACTCTCTTAGAAAGCCCCCAGATAACAGTTTATACCATCAGGACTCTCTCCAACTCTCTCACTTACAGTGCCGTTACACTGTCAGCATATTACCCGATCTATTGTCCTAAGCAAACTCGCCGTCTTAAGACATTCCTGGTCTCATTCTAAGAGATATGACTTCGACGCCTGAGGCTGACTGACTCATTGTAGACTTTTGATATAATTTATATTGCGGTCAAGGTGATGATGAGTGACTTAGATACAATTGACCGAGCCCTAGGCCCAAACCAACTCATCTTAAGTCTGATTTGACTGTCTGCGGGAGTGATACACTCCGCAATTGACGCCACATGCCTCTTATGACATGGGGTGCCCTATAACCTACAGGCTTATCTCTTAGAGGGTCTTCCTCTTGTTTAGGAGATGCCTGGAATTCACCTTAGGAGGCATTTTGAAAGATTTCCAGCCTTTGCCAACAAGCGGCCAAAGAGGTAAGGCACCGTCATGGATGAAGACAGCCACAAAGGCAGAGGGGAGCTGTATAATGTACCTGCGACATCCATGCCAGACACTATGACATTTTTTGTGTCTTAGTCATTACATGCAGCATAGTAATATAAGAATTCAGACAGTGGTTTGAAGTGCACAAGAGATGGTACTCTGTCAATGAGGATGATACTCTGTCAATGAGGATGAGAGACATGGGAGGAAGCAATGGGGATGAAACAGGGGGGAAAACAGGAGGTTGTTAGGTGTGTGTCAATGTATAAATAAACAAGCAAGCTGATTAAGGCAGAGGGGATCAATGAGGTAATGTCTTAATGGGGATGTGTCAGATCAGAGGATCTGAGAGGAGGGTGCCCTAAAAAACTCCCCTCCTTCTTTATCTAGTAACTAGTTTCCATGACATGTGACATTTACCTGATGAGAAAATCTAAAAATGTCCCTTTGTACCTCAAACCTTGTGCTTAAAACATATCATAGTCATGCAAGTCATTCAGTATCAAGGGTATTCTACTAATAATTGTTGACGGGCCTACTACTGTGCAGGGGACCGGGAAAAAGGCCAAAGAGAAAGACCTAGTGAGTAAATACAAATATTAACGAGCTATGTAATGCGTCAAGAAAGAAAGACATGAAAAAGAAACCACGAACCGCTCCAGAGCAGGAAAAGCAACTGGAGAAGCGACGTGTGACAAAGTGACTATAGCACGAGACAGTCACGTGGACTAGTCGTCCTTGTAAATAGCAGAGTCCCACTGCAACACACCCCCTCAAGGACGACAAGGGTAGAGAGCTGCAAGCGAGAATTATAGCCTGGTGTATTTGATTTATTGTAGGCTGGTGAGTCCCAGAGATGAAGCATGTTTGGAATGGACCGGATGAGGGAGTGGTTTGGTGAAAATATCAGCAGTCATATCCTCCGTGGAGATCCAGTTGATGCGAATAGTACTTTCCGATATGTGGTCACGGATGAAATGGTAACGCAGATCAATATGCTTGGCGCGGTTCGAAATGACATTCGACTTCGTCATGTCAATAGCACTGTTATTGTCAGACAGAAGGCGGAAAGGTCGGGGGACGGGCAGGTCAACAATCATAGAGAACATACGGATCCACAGGAGTTCCTTGGTAGCATGAGTTATTGCCATGTATTCAGCTTCTGTCGATGACAACGCCATAGCCTTCTGCTTTGAACTAGACCAAGACACGAGCCCTGAGTGCATAAAAAATGCATATCCAGAGATACTGCGACGATCATCCTGGTGAGTGGCCCAGTCCGCATCAGAGAACGCGATGCTATCAGTATGGACAGTATCACTGTATGTCAGAACCCAGTCCCGAGTTCCCAGCAAGTACCGAAGCACCCCCTTAGCCGCAAGAAGGGTGGACCGAGATGGAGACGCATTCCATTGAGCCAACGCAACAACAGCATACGCGATGTCAGGACAGGTCCAGGATGCCAAGTAGAGTAGGGAACCCACAATACTTTGGTATGCCTTAGTGATATTCGCGTCAGTGATCGTTGGAAGTGCATTCGGTGGAACAGCAGTATCCTGGGGGGACTTGGACTTCAGTGGTACGTCCTGTGGTTTGGCAAGGAGCAAGTCATGCGATGACAAAAGCTCTTCAATGAAGGGATGTTGCAAGAGCGTAAGAACTCCACGGATTTGGTCGTAGTCGAAAGAGATCCCCAGGAACATACGGAGCGGTCCCAAATCATTCACGGTGAAGTGCTGATTAAGGTATCGGATGAACCATTCATACAAGGGTTGGGAATTTGTAGCAGAACAACCATTGTCAACATGAATTGGGAGCAGCATTCGTAAAGGGGAACCATCATCTGGCATCAGCACTGAAGGATGAGGGGAACTGGACCAAGAGCCAAAAAAGACACCATGGTCAATTTCGCATCATTGGAGTCCAAAACCCTCTAACACCGGCCACAGTGTGTTGTACCACGCATTTCCCGCCTGGCGTAGACCATACAGAGCCTTCCGTAGTCGAAGTACCATGTTTTTGTGTGCTTCGGGGAAATGTGGGACTTGGTGACAATAGACTTCTTCCCGGAGGTCCACGTTCAGGAACACTGTTTTGACATCGAAGGTATTGAGATACCAGTGGTTAGCGGCAGCATACGAAAGGATCAAACGAATGCTAGTCGACTTAGCCACAGCGGAATACGTCTCACCGACATCTAACTGGCCCTGGCGGTTACCCAGAATGACAACTCTTGCCTTCTCGGTTAGGATCTCTCCCTGGGGACCAGTCTTGAAGTCATAGACCCACATAAGAGGGATCGCTTTATGCCCCGCTGGAAGTGTAGGCACCCGCTCAAAAACACCTTTCTCCTCCAGGCTAGTAACCTCTCGTTGCATGGCCTGTTCCCAATTCGGCCAGTCAGTCCTAGTCTGTGCGATTCGATACAAAGCCGGAGGTTTGTGGAGAGGAGAGGATAGCTCAGGATGAGCCAGAGCAGATAGCGCCACCACAGGAGGAGCAGATAGAATCAACTGTTCCTCCAGGGTCTCCAGGTAAGAGAACGGGGAATCGTAGACCAAGGATTCCGCAATGGCGAGAGTCGCATACTCCGCTAGAAACTCGGCAGACGGCAGTTCCGGAGGTTTATCCACAGTGGGTACTTGCAGTTGCAGAAGCTTATCACGCTTCAGTTGGAATTGTTCGCGGAGTTGGGACTTCCTCTGCAAATGCTCAGACCTTCTGGGAGGAGGCATATGTTCAACATCAGGAGAGAAGGACTGGGGAGCAGCCTCTGGCATAGCCTGGCGCTTCCGACCCAATTTCCCTTTCGCCGATTCGTTGAAAATAACGTTGTTGGTAAAGCGGTACTTCCCATTCAAATCCACACACCCCCAACCAACCCGATTCTCCTCATAACGCACAAAGATCCCTTCGTATTGAAGGGGCCCCCCTTTTGGTCGTACCTCCGCAGGATCAAGAATGAAAGCCTGGGAGGCCCATACTCGTAGGTGAGTATAATCCGGTTTGGATTTAAACATCATCTCGAATGGGGTAGCACCTTTAGGGAGTGTGGAGGAGGGAAGCCGACAGCGCAGGTAGGCAGCAGTATGGACAGAATAAGTCCAGTACAATGGGGGGAGCTCTGAGCTGGCAATTAGATGGTCCTCTATTGTCCGTACAAAACGCTCCGCTTTTCCGTTTTGCTGGTGAGCATAACGAGCAGTTTGTTGGATTGTGATCCCCTGTTCCGTGAAATGAGCACCCAATTCACCCGAGATGAGCTCTTTCGCCCCATCCAAACGAACAACACGCAACTTCTTCCCAGACTGGTGTTCCCAATTGCTCTGGGTGGCTATGAAGAAAGCTGCCACTTGGTCATGAGTCACCAGGCATTCGACAGCCGCATAATTAGAGAAGTCGTCCAGTGCAATGATGAAATAGCATTCATGAGAGGGTCCCTGAACAGGGAAAGGCCCACATATATCCATATGAATCAATGCAAGCAGTTCAGATGCACGGTACACATTGTGGTCGTACGGCGCTCGTGGAATCTTCCCTAGAATGCAAAAAACACACTTCGTGTGCTTGGTCTTCCCATTCCAAACCACCCCCTTTCCATAGGATCCGGTTAGAACCTCCTTTGTGGACTCGACACCTGCATGAGCTAGGTGTTCATGCCAGAGCTCAAAATCAGCTTCTCGAGGTGTAAAAGACGTGAAGGCCATTGCGGGAGATGGGAGAGCAGGATCATCTAGAGCTGGTGATGGGAGAGGTAGGAACTCACACTGGAGAAACGCTAGGCGACCATGCATTTCAGCCGTGAAAACTTGATCCAAGAGTGTAGGATGATTTGACAGAAGATGTACCGTTGCATAGCCATCTGGGGAGAAGTGGACTGGCATCCTAGCCTCGAGGAAAGCACCAACCGAGAGCAGATTGAACAGAGAATCTGGCCCATGCAGACAGTCGTGTAGGGTGAGAACTACCAACGCTGAAGCTGTCCGCACACGTAACTTGATTATCCCTCTCGCTTTGGTCGATAGGATGCCACTACTCGCAGTGCCAACTGCCATCGCTCCCTCCGGATGATACGTCCAGAAGTAACTGCGATCCCAGATGATATGATGCGTACAGCCGGAATCAAACAGGGCCTGGAAATTTCGGACTAACACTGCTAGGGCCAGTGGATCCGAAGTGAGAAGGGCTGCAGGTTGATGTAGTGGAGAGAGAAGCACAGGATAACAGTCCACACAACCAACACACGGTTCAAAATCAGTTTCATTGTTGGTGGAACTACCGTGAATATCACTGTTACTGGTAGGAACATCCTCCCCATCTTCCGACACTTCCAGAACTGGTACAGCGGAAAGAAGAGCTTTAGGACGTGGAGGTGTCACCGGTTTATGAGTTGAGTCCTCCTCCGGTTTTCGGCTTCTGCGGTGCATATGCTCGCAATGGTCGTAACCACAATAGGGGCAATGGAAACGACCAGTAGTACTGGATTGAAAGCATTGCTCGCAAGCCTTACAGGCGGGTGGCTTCTTTCCAGTACCAGCTGAAGATGATACCAAGGGTCTGGAATGAGAAGACGTGGTCATCGCATCGATCTTCGCGTCCATGGCGGCAGTCTGAAAGAACTGATCCAACCAAGTATCGCTGATCTCACCGGAGCGTGATGCAGTGTTGACCTTTCACTGAAGTTCGTTCCAGAGAGCACCAGTTTGTGGTATCAACGTCACAAAGCTCATTGTGATGTCGACTGGGGCATACGGGAACTCGGATTGCCTGAGCCTCTCGATACCAGACCTCCATGATAAGATGAAGTCTTCAGGAGAGCCCGAAGTGTACCTCATAGTGCAGAGTTGGACTTTCTGTATGAAACCGTCAGTATAGTCGTTATTCGCATACCGCTTCTTCAGCATTCCGTAGATCTGACGAGCTGTAATCTTATCCTTGATAATCTTATTGATTGGCAGGATAAAAGCAGCCGGTCCTTTACCCAGACGAGCTGTGAGTATGCTGGTAACAGCAGCGTCAAGTTGCCAGAATGACATGTAGGTGGCAAGTTCTGGTTGAGTATAATCACGAAAGAGCTCGGGAGGGTGGATGACATGCAACAAGGGATCATCTGTATCTTCATCGTCGTTGATATGTCCCATCGCACCCAATGTCCATATAGCTGCAATAACTGCATTATTCCAGGAAGTCCAATCTTTCAAGTCAGTGAGAACCGGTATGAGCGAAAGAGAAGAAGAGGATGTAGTTAAAGAACAACTACTACAAAAAAGAGGACCTAGTTCTACAGCAGCAGGAGCAGCCGGGAGCGCTTGATGACCATTCATGACAGGTGGAAGATACTGAGGTTGTTGTAACGGATAGTATCTCCCAGAGCATATGCAGGTTGGTAAGCTGGAACAGCTTGGGCAGGAAGCCCACCCTGGATGTTCATTACCAGAGGCATTTGGACAGGTGGAAGAGTGTTTATCACTCGAGGAGGAATCCTCGGCTGTCCATAATGCGGCACAGGGTTGTGGATGTGAAGCATCCCAGGCGACTGCCCTCCCTGGTATGGTAACTGTAGTCCAAATGTAGTTGTCAGGTTAACGCCATTCCCTCCAAGTACAGGTGGATTTACAGTTGGATGCGTTGGTTGCGGAGCCATCACCGGGACCTGTACCATAGTGTTGTTTGGATGATATGGTACTGTGATGCTTTGGTCGTGGTGAGGCTGCGGCGTTGTTACTGCAGGAATAAGAATTGGTGGTGCAGTAAAATTTCGTTCTGGTAAGTGATATCGACCTCTTCCTGATGGTGTAGGCACAGCAGAGCGTGTGATGACAGGGAGAGGGGGTCGTTGAGGCAATCTAGACAAAGGACGCTCGGTCGCATGGTGTGAGGTGGAATGCGGTGGTGTTTCTCAGACAAAATGCGAGCGTTCTGGTCTAGGTTGGAGAGATAGGGATTGTCGTGCGTCCGATGGAGGAGGTAGCGGAGGGAGCGGACGATTGTGAATTTGAGAATCCCGTTCAAAGATGTCATGCTGTCGTGAATGGGTCATGGCGTTCGTTGGCTGCTCTGCTGATTCTAAAGAAAAGACTGGGTCAATGAAAGGACAGCGAGGAATCATGTTAATATTATGATAAAAGGACAGTTGATTATTTGAAGAACCATATGTATTTTGCGCATTTGGAAGACTTTGTTCACGCGTAATTCTAGAAGAAAAATTTTGAGAGGCGTTATTCTGACGGTGTTTGCGTGGAGTGGAAGAGAAAAAATTCGAGAAAATCAAGGTAATACCAGAATTCTTAAAAGATGTAGTGGTATGGGTCAAAAAATCATCAGGGGCAGAAGTTACCAGCTCTCTAGCTGGACCTGGACCTGGAATGCGGGAATTAACGGTTTCAGAACGGTTCGGGTGAGACGAGACAATATTGGACGATGCGTCCGCGGAGGCAAAATTCATGTTCGCAAAGAAGACGAGGAAAACGTCGGTGATGATCCGCAGTAGAGGCTGGTCTTTAAAAGATGCCCATAACCTGTTGACAGGCCTACTACCGTGCGGGGGACCGGGAAAAAGGCCGAAGAGAAAGACCTAGCAAGTAAATACAAATATTAACGAGCTATGTAATGCATCAAGAAAGAAAGACATGAAAAAGAAACCATGAACTGCTCCAGAGCAGGAAAAGCAACTGGAGAAGTGACGTGTGACAAAGTGACTATATAGCACGAGACAGTCACATGGACTAGTCGTCCTTGTAAATAGCAGAGTCCCACTGCAACAATAATGTGTTCTTGCAATGTTTCCATGAGCATATGACCTTCCCAAAGATTGTTTTACTCTTCATAGTACAGTTACTACATGTACCAGACCTTACTACAGCCTTATTCCTAGCTCTCCAATGTTTAGAAGACCAAAACAAGGTAAATATAACTATTTCAGAACCTCTGGACCACTCCTACATCATGTATATGTGACATACATTTTTGTGTTTAAGACAAACACTGCAAACTTGTTCACCAAGTTTTATCTATTTTAAGCACCAACAAATTACATTTAAAACTGGAGAAATGCGAATTCAAAAAACAACAAATAGAATTTTTAGGATTGATTGTGTTAGAGGGCAAAGTTGAGATGAACGTCAGCAGCATTTGGAAATGGCCAGTACCCAACAACAAAGAACTACAACAATTCTTAGGGTTCTGCAATTTCTACAGGCGATTCGTGAAAGACTAGCAAAATCGTGAAACTCATGACACAGCTAACACTTGGAAATGGGAGACAGAACAACAAATGGCCTTTGACACACTAAAGAAAACCATCATGACAGCCCCCTGTCTTTGCATACCAGAAGACAAAGGACAGTTTAGAGTAGAAGCAGACACATCAGAAGGAGCAGTACTTTCACAACATGTAGAAGGCAAATGGCACCCAGTTGCCTTTCATTTCAACACGTCAGGCACCCCCTTGGAAACACCTTATTAGGTGGAACATGTACTGCTTCAATAACCCATCTAAGATGGTGTTGGGACCAAGGTCATGCCCAAACCAGAAGGTCTGCCCAATCAAAGGGATGGTCCTCTCATTTGGGAAGAGAATATGTATGCCTTATACTAACACATTAGGAGTTTGTTGTTACGATTTCCCCTCATTTTAGTGCTCAAACACATGTCTTATCAGAACCCTATTTCATTTCACATTTGTATCACCTTATCTTTCATTTCCCTTATCAGCTATCTCTTAAATTAACTTCTGATAGCTTATCACAGAACATGTGGCACAGATAGCTTATCTTTTTCCCTTGTTATCTCTTTACTTCACTCACGCTTAGTTGTCAACCAGATAGCCACTTTGTATTTAAACCTTTGGTTACTCCCTGTATTCTTTAGTTTTAGTATTATAAGATCTACCAAGTCTTTGAGTGGCCTGATAAGCTCTCATTTTGCTCGTTGCCTTACATTTGTAGTATAAGTTTGAATGGACTAGTATGAGTATGGTTCTCCTACTGGTCCTCCCAGCTCTGGTCCTGTCTTTGTGGGCATCCCCACTGACACTGGGCATCCTATTCATGCATGGTCAGCCCTCCATGTTGGAGTGGGCATCCCCCACCTGTCCTGGGTTACCCATACATGTTGGTCCTCCTGTCTATGCTATCTGGAACCTGGTCTGACCAGGTCCTAACCTTGCGACCTGGTCCACCCACCTTGCCTATGTTGGTCCTCCCATTTTCATCTGGTCTTTGGTCAGATTTAGCTGGTCTGCCCAGAGCCTAAGTTGTAGAGCTTGGTCCATCCATTAGTCTATATTGGTCATCCCAGGCCAAATTGTAGAGCTTGGTCCACCCACTAAGTGTACCTTGGTCATCCCAGGGTACCAATTTGTCAAGCTTGGTCCATCCATTAAGTGTACCTTGGTCATCCCAGTCCTCACAGTGATCATTCATAATTTCATAGATATCAGAATATTAAACTATCATTATAGTATTTGAAAACTACTACAGTGGCAAATCTTCCTCATAGTAAGCATCAGCAAGATCAATCACATCCAAAGCATCAACTAAGCCTGTCTCTTCATCTTCCTCATCTAACTACCCTGATCACTTACTTCATCATCTTCTGTGTCTACTGAGACTAATGCTGTTACTCTGTGAACTTGTGCATTCAATAAAGCATCAGCAGAGGAACCCCAGAGCGGGAGTTCATCTCCTGCAGCGAGTGGTTCCAGAGGTTTCTGCCAATCTGCACAAGCCTATTGAATCGTAGCTGAAGTTGATGATGAATATCAGGCAAGTCTGCTAGATAACCATAAGTCCTATCATAATTTAACAATAAAGCCATACCTGATGCACCAGGTGCATCTTTGACTATTCTCCACTCTTCTGCAAACCACTGTTAAAGGCAATGTCATTCATGAAGCAACTGATCCTCTTCCTCTTTGCAGTGGTCCAGCTTCAATATCTGATTCACACTTTGAAAGGGGCAGTAAGAATAGTAATTACTATTTAAGTAGGACTTCTTGCTACTAAAGCATGTACATTTGAATCCTTCTAAATAAATGCTGTTACCTACTGTAAAAGAATTATTGTTGATAACCTGTTTTGTATTCAACTATAACATGGGAATCCCAGGAGTGATGAAGGAAGAATGGGATGACCATATAATATGGGAGTTCCATGCTGTAGGACTTCTCATCACTAAAGCATGTACATTTAAATCCTTCTAAATAAATGCTGTTTGATAACCTGTTTTGTATTCAACTATAACATGGGAATCCCAGGACTGATGAAGGGACGACCATATAACATGAGAGTCCCATGCCTGAATTCAAGTAGAACTTCTTGCTGATAGGCTGGTTTTCATCCCAGGCCTGAAATCTTTCGATTTGACGCTACCAGCCTCTAAATATACGTTGGAAAGACTCCTGCAGAGGTACAACCGTCCGCTGGAAGTGTTCTATAGTACAGAAGGGATTAACATGCCTGCTAGACACTCATATAGACCAAATATAGACCAGAGTTGAGACAAATGAGATAGTACTTGATAGTACTGCCTTATTGTATCCGACTCGAAGCTAATACAAGTGCCTACAGCGGTATGCTAAGAATGGTACTGATGATCAAGAGACATGGCCCACAGACTATCAAAACTACCACCTAGATTCACCTAGAGAGAGAAGACACCATATAGCGAATATCGACTAGTCTACAGATGTACTTGGGGAGACCCAGCGGAAACACGGGAGGGATACACGCTGAAACACCCAAATAGGCTAGCTGAGTTAGCCAAGGTCGGATAGTCATAAAGATCAATGTTGCGGATCCTCGTGTTAGGTAAACATGTAATAGGGAACTTATTTACATCACTGGAAAGCCAGAGACCTTCACTAGAGCATGCGACCCTCAGCAGAGACATTGAGAGAGAACTTGGAGAGAACCTAGGGAGGACAGGCTCATTGAAACTTGCCCAGACTCAAAGCACCGCATGGATCTTTCGTAATCGTATGCCTCTGACTCAGATTCGATAGAGTTGAGTCATTTCTAAGTCAGCAGCTGACTCACCGCTGAGCAATTGTTTGTACTAGTAGTTGAAAGTAGTTAAAATTAGACTCAGCAGACCTGTATAAAAAGGCAGTAGTTAGCTAGGATACAGCAGAACATAGAGATCCAGTAGAGAATACATTGCGCTTCAGACTAAGTACCTTAAGGGAACACAGTTAAATAAAAGTCACCCACGGAGTTCTTAGTAACTCATCACTAGACTCAGTATCTACAGCGGAACTGTCTAAACCAATCCTCTCTCGTCTCTGAGATCAGTACCTCAAGGGAACATCCTCCTTCTCATTCAGTAGTACCTTTGAAGGGAAACTGCCCTTGCTGCTTAATCAAGTAGTCCCGCTCAGAGCTTAATCCACTCTTTTTGGCTTGTTTCAAGTCACCCATAGATAGCTTGTGATTGGGAGAGTCTTCTGTAGTCAGGAGAACTTTGCTTAGTCAGTAGTTAACGCCCCGCAAGACTTCAAGACTTTAAGACTTTTATAGAAGTTTCAAGTTTTAGTAGTTCATTTCTCTAGTCTAAGGAATACCTTAAAAGAGGTGTTTGGGTGTTGGATTTAGTGCTTGCAGTGTGTGTGTGTATGTGTGTCAGTATAAGTTGGTATTTAGCATCAGTTCATTTCAAGCACTTCCATTCCAGCACAGTCAGCCCGTCTCACACCGTGAGGTTCCTTTTCATTGCCACTAAAGCATGTACTTCTAAATAAATGCTGTTTGATAACCTGTTTTGTATTCAACTATATCATGGGAATCCCAGGACTGATGAAGGAAGAATGGGATGACCATATAACATGGGAGTCCCATGCCTGATGAACCAGCAATGGGATGACCATATAACATGGGATGACCATGCCTGATGAACCAATGGGATGACAATATCAGCATGGGAGTCTCATGCCTGAATTCCAGAAGATGGGATGACCATACTGTATGGGAGTCCAACAAGGGCATCCCAGGTCTAAAAACTACCAATAAGGAGGACCATAGCTAGGCTGGGTGACCCTACACTGATGGAGATGACCATCTATGCTAACAGGAAGGACCAAATATCTGCTGGTCATCCCCTTGTTGGCCCAGTAGGACTATGACTATGTGGTCTATTTGCTGGGATACCCACCTCCTTATTGGGTATGCCCAGGGCAGACCTTCTGGTTTGGGCATGACCTTGGTCCCAACACCATCTTAGATGGGTTATTGAAGCAGTACATGTTCCACCTAATAAGGTGTTTCCAAGGAGGTGCCTGATATGATTTCAAAGTGCTCTTACCCACAGAACAAAATTATGAAATCTATGACAAGAAGATGCTCACCATAATGGAAGTGCTGGCAGAATGGAGACATCTATTATTGGGAGCCAGACAGACCTTTGAGATCTGGACAGGCCATCAAAATTTACAATATTTCTGACAGCCTCAAAAACTTAATTAACACCAGCCAACCGAATACGACTATTCCAACATCTTTTGGAGACCAGCTGTGTGCTTGAGCCTGGCCCTCCAGTTTTGAAAAGTAGTTCTACTTTGAGGACTTCCACTTCACCTCCCCAACAAGATTTTGTTGCAAAATGCATATCTCACCAGAGGTTTTTGATGCAATTGTGCTATGTATTGCTGAGGACAAAGTTTTCCATAACTCTTCCCATGTCCCTCAATTCCCTGTTTACATCCAACTTGCCATCTTCCTCATTCGCATCGGGCATTATGGGAATGCAGCATCCCCAGAAGACATTGGCCAATTTGCTGGTATTTCAGTTGGTACAGTAGAGAACACCACATACCGATGCCTAATTGCAATACTTCAGATGCATGACAACCTTGTTATATTCCCTATGGAGGATGAAAAAGAGAAAGCAAAGCAGTACATCGAGGACTTGACATGTGCAGAATGGCAGAATAGGTTTCTGTTAGCTGATGGTACTAAGTTTTTGTTCTTTCAGAAACCAGGCTTACATGGTGAAGCATGGTTCGACAAGAACAAAAACTATTTAATTGATGCACAGGTGAGTTCAATTATTCTATTTCGTTACTAACACTGACCAAGCATATGCAGATTGTTTCAATGCCTCACAACCTCCTTATTACTGACTACACACTTGGACACACTGGCAGTGTTCACAATTCCTGGTCATTCTGCATGACCCGCACTTACAGAGAACACAACTGAATCTTTGATCCAGGTGAATTCCTCTTTGCTGATTCAGCATACCCAGCAGAGGAATGGTCTGTTCCCCCATTCAAGAAGCCAAAAGGTGGCGAGCTTACTGCAAATGAACAGACCTTCAACTACTTCATATCAAAGGTATGTCCATTTTTGCATCTTTTCCTATATCTCACTATCCAAACAAGGTTTGCATATGGGTTGAACATACAATGGGCATTCTGAAGGAACGGTTTCAGTCGCTTTATAAGCTTCACATCAATGTCTCAAATCACACCCGACATCTCTATACAATCATGTGGTGCCACGCATGCATCATCCTCCACAATCTAATCATTCAGATTGAAGGTGATACTATAAATGAGCAATGGATGGAGGAGCTACTGCAATGTGGTCAACTTGATGGTCAGGGAGTTGACAGGGGTGATGCTGAGGATAGTGATGAAGAAGAAGACAATCTTGCTCATGCATGAAGACAACTATTAACACCTGGGAAAAGGTTCCGTTTGAAGTTGATGTCTGAGTTGTTTGATAGTAGGACATCTGGGGCTGTTTGTTATTTGTAATCTTGTTTGTTGTTTATAATCCTGTTTGTTGTTTTAGTCTTATTGTTCATCTGGTGTTGCCATGGCAGGGGTAGTCTTAGTTAACACTATGTTATTATTCTACCAAAAAGTCCAATAGAGTTGAGGTATATGACAAAAGAAACATTGCTATGATAAGAGAAAAGCAAACACAGAAAGAACTCGACAAGGGCCATCTTGGGGTATAGAAAAGCCTAGGTCAAGTAGGCCTCATCTGGAAGATGGAAGTCAGTGCTGAGCCTGAACAGTGGTAAAGTGCTACCACTGGCATTTGTGTTGGGCTGGCTGTACTGAAGATGAATCTGGAGCATACAAAGCTCATGTTGCTCATGTTCCCTCTCCCTGTCAGGCATCCACTAGAACCACATCTTACATAATATAACCTGCTGCCTTTGGGGACTCTATCATGAACCTAGCACACCTCCAGGACGATAGTTGAAGAGATCTTGCACTTAGAGGACACTCTGAGTGGTAGAAGTGGGAGAAAAGACTAATATCAAGACTAAGGGAATACATCAATAGTACCCCTACTTATATACAGCTATAGATAAGCCTTCTGACTGATAGATATGGATGGAACATAAAAGAAGACAATAGGAATGGCTGGAACATGAATGATATATGAAAAGAAGCAAGATAACCACAGAACTAGAACAGGTAAGCTTGAAAGATAAGAGAACCAGGACAATGGATATGACCCTGGGACTAGAATAGATACCACTAATGGAGATAGAGAGATAGATATAGATATGAAACCATGAGAAAGACTAACTAAATGGAGACAATATGGAAATAGGAGATAGGAGATAGAAATAAGCCGAGATAAGATAGAAAATGAATATGAATATGAGATGAAATGAAAAAGACAAGAAAAAGAAACTAAGGGTCCATTCGGTAACAGTGACTGCTTTTCAAAAAACCGACTTTTTAAAAAATCACTTGTCACTTTGTTGGCTATTAGAATGCTTGGAATGTTCTGGAGTATTTTGGCAAGAAGAGATTGTGCTTTAAGCCAGAAATACCAGCCAAACTCAAGCTTCATGAGCTGGCCAAAGATTGAACCAAGTTCAGCTGCAAAACTTGGAAAGCTCAATGAGCTATCTCAGAGTGGTCTACATAACCTGTATATAATCAAGAATGCATAAGTCATGTATACAACTGGTATTCAGGCTGAATTTTCAAGTTCAAACCAAAAAACTTCAAACCAATCTTTCAAAAAGTCGGTTTTTTGAAAAGCGGTCACTGTTACTGAATGGACCCTAAGGGATAAATTCTGTTCATAACACTCCCGTTAATGCTCAGCTTGCTAACATTGCTCCTTAGCCTCCAGCTGCTGTCCCTCCACCTGAACTTTCAGCTTCTGCCACTTAACTTGAAGCTCCAATAGTCGCTGCTCATGCTTCTGCTGTCATCTTACTAATTATCTCATTCTCCTTCCAGGCCTTGTCAGCATACACATCCTGCAACATGCACTTGTTTCTGGCTTTAGCAGTGGAGACAGTACATGATTGTTGCCTTTGCTGCTTGGAGTCAACAGAAAAAGAGCATGAGTGAAGCGGGTAAAGGAGGTATGTCTTTGTCGTCTCCTAGACCTAATAAGCTACTGCTAGGCTTGACAGAAGCCTCCTAGTGCAGTGAGTGAGCAGTAGAAGCTGTTCAAACACCACCTACCTGCTCTATATGTTCCAGCCCATCAGGTGCAGATTCCACCTCAATAGTATCAGAGACAGTGTCAAGGTTGTCCATATCAATTTTCGAGCTTTTTGATGCCTTTGGCAAAAGCTGCTGTTGAGCGTCTTCTGCAATATCTTGACTGTGTCCTGATGTGACAGTGAATGGATTGAAATTTGGTAGGGTGCGCCAGAAGCCATGTAGATGTTGCCTTCTCTCACTCTGCAAGAAGATTGAGCTCAACTTGTCACATTGGCGTGCACTCACCAATAACATTCCATAGCTCGGAGTCCTCAGCAATATCACCAGTACTCAAACCTGCACCTGTTTTTCCAATCTGCTCATTCACTTCACAATATTCTGACTTTAGTCTGCAGTGAAATAAAAAAAGTAGATTAGAAGTAATGAATCAAACCTTGTGAGGAGATTGTTGACAGACTTGACATAGCAGGTGGGATTTTTCTTGAAGTTGGCACATACAGTAGCATCCGTGTTGACTGAGAAAACATGTGTGGCAATCTTTATGTCATAATACAATTTTGGCATTTTTGAGACAAGCTTTTGACGAGACTGGTCCTTTGACTGTCAGAAAAGAGTTTCTGGTGATCCTCTGGGTTGTCTTCATACCAAGTAATAGCTAAATCAATATGCTTGTCTGTCCATTTTAAATGAGGAACAGCAGCTGAGTGAACTTCATCAGGTGCTGCTGGCGTCTTTACTGGGCAGCCACGTTTAGTTTTGCTGAGATTGGCTGGCTCTGGCTCTGGCTCTGAATTGCTGCTAATAGATGCAGCATCAGCCTGAACAACTTTCCTCTGTCTGTGCTTGGTGGCACTGCTAGGAGCTCTGGCTTTCTTTGGTTTTTTGCATGCTGGTGGTGACATTAAACAAAAAGAACGACCAGTGATGGTGTAATGTGGCAAGTGTTGGAGTTCTAAAATTGGCCATGAAAAGGAACACCAAAAAGGAAGTAAAGAGTAGACTGATTTGTAAAAGGACGACTGGTCATCCTTTTCATCCTACTTTTACTTTCTGACTCCTCTTTTGACAAAAAGTGAATGAAAAGTGAGTTCAGAAGTAACATAAAAATAGGCTAAAAGTAGACTAAAAGGCTAACCTTGAACAACCCTAATATAAAAGAAATCAGGTCCAAGAAAACTAACCATCTTTAGTGCAGGATAAAAGTGACTGAAGACATGTGACAATGTAGCTAAATATAAAGAGTCTATCCATAGTGGGACCTTGTAACTGTATGATACAGAGCAAGTCAACAGCTGAAAGGTCGGATTTGTGGTTTAAAACTGAGTCCTTCTCCCTCTTGACCTCCAGCGGCTGAGGATTAGGTAAGTCTGATGAGTCAGGGGCTGTGTCAAGTGAGAATATGACATTTTGAGAGGTTTGAATCTGGATTATAATATCTATATGCCCATGATTCATCAGTTAGACCTGTAAAAATGAATGGCCATGTTTTGGAGACAAGTTTTCCTTGTTTTCCATCTTGTTGTAGTATCCAGCATTGTGATCCAAATTTTTGAAGTGTTGAAACATCAGGTTTTTTACTTCAAAAAGCTTCATCAGGGGTAATGGGATCATCTAAGGCACAAGTCGGAGAGTGGTTTTTTAGGTAAGTTGCATAAGCAACTGCCTCTGGCCACAGAAAAAGTGGTCTGATTGATTCTTTCAGCAACACTGCGTAAGCAGCTGTAAGTTCAACTCAGATCCCCTGTTCAGCAAGAACCTCTAGACTTCTGCACTGATATATTATTACAGTAGAAACATTCAACATGTTTCCTTTTCTGGACAAGAGTATACTAGGATTTTTTGAATGACTTCAGATCTTGATTTACAATGGTGCATCAGGTTGCACCATCTGTAAATGAGATGTAGTAGTATGCACCATTAATTCCAGTGATATATGATGGTCCCCAGACATCTGTGAATGTCATCTCACCAATCTCGGAGTATAGACTTTGTGTAGGAATGGCATGACATGAGACTTGGCACAGATGCAAGTTTCACATTGGTGAGATGGTCATCAATGATCTGTCAGGCATCCACTAGAACCACATCTTACATAATATAACC
>QLOY01003756.1:0-12783 GCA_003313965.1 Megacollybia marginata
TAACAGGAAGTACTTGTCCGAGCAGATTTTTCAAAAATTTTCAATATCCTACCCAACGATAGTAGTGTTCAACTTGCAGCGTGCCTCAGCAGTCAGCCCCAAGGGAATAAATAAGGCAAGTTTACTATTCCTAGCCTAATGCCAGCAAATATTATCGAGTCAGACACCCAAACATCATCTGTCTGTACGTCGCGATGTACAAGTACGTCGAGCAAACGTCGAGCAGCAGCACCGCTATCTGAAGAATTTGATGTCAAGAACTCTCTTCCTAGCGTATAAGTGATACTGTGACCCCCGCCGTGACCTTAAACCTCGAAATCTGCTCTTAGACCAACATGAGACATACTTCGTTTCCCTTTCCCTACAGCACTTATAAGATACCTGATCTCGGACGAGAGCCAGTCTCGAAAAGGTGATGAAGCATCCTTGGCTGCAGCCGGCTACCTACGATTCTCCGTACAACGTGCTTATCAGATGCAGATAAAAGGTGTTGGTCTTCCCCTCCTTTACCCAATCAATCACCTGTTTGGTCCAGCACGGGTATGGCGGCACTCGAACAAATCCAGTTCCTCTACGCGACTGGGATGGATTCGAGCATTGGCTCTAGCTGGATTCCTTGCCTCCCTTCCCCTTCGCCATCTTCCCGGGTATATGCGATGATCCGTTTGACGGTCCTCCGGGTGTAGTCATACAACCTCCTCCCTTCATCGCTCTTTCTTCTCAGGAAAAGAATACACATCGCGTCAATTCAGGTGGACAACCACACCCGAAGTGGACCATGTACTCCTGAATATATAACTATACGTTCATGTATTGCCATTGCCAGTTAAGAGTCCTCGTCAAGATGACTCCCGACAAGTATAAGAGTTCGGCGAATGGGTCTGCATCATTTTCACTGCAGAATCTGGACCAATTGTAAAATACTATCTGTATGGTATCAAAACATAATCTACCTTTCCTTGTCCTGGGGACATTCTGGAGACATCAAGCGAACGCAAGTCGTTTGAGGATGTCGGTAGAATGGCTTTGAGAGGACTTTGGAGGACATGGGATACGCATGGAGGACACGGGACAGTTCAAGTCTCGGGACATTGCAAGACATGTAGGATGTGCCAGTGCACCGGTGTCCATCTTTCTTGATGCACGTTGCGTCCGGCTAAAGCATCCAATCGCTGTATTGAGAGATTTGATGTTCCCTTAAGTATCGGGGTGGAAGCTCACGGAATGAGAGTGCACAAGAGATTCTGACACGGACGGAACGACGGGGAGGGGAAATGGCAAAACAGAGTTATGATATAACCTGCGGAGTCTACTAAGACTACGGGCCGAAACCACATATTGCAATGCACCCTAGTTCAGATTTCAGATAACATTCGTACCCTCGGGTCAATCGGAATAGCTACTGGGAAGCGACGCCTGTTTTTAAACAGCTCCGACTGTAGCTCCCCATTTCACTCAGTTCTATCTCCGTCTGAGCACGACACTGAGCCAGTAACGACGGAACAGGCAAATCGACGTACTGCATAGGCGTTGTACTGTGCCAAAATATCCGACTCCGCGGTCACTTTGCCTGATGAACTAGCGGCTGGGATGTCACGAGACAAATGTTGAGAGACACCAGAGAAACTGAAAGATTCTCCACGCAATTCGGCACCATTCCTGGGTCGAGAGTTCAACACGAAGAGAAGGACATTCCCATATCTGAGGTGATAATTAGCAACTAAAGACTCTGCAATGAAGAGCTTACAGCGGTCCAGATGCAAATGCCCTGCAACGGTTCAATTGAGTATACGGCGACAATGAACAACTCACGATATTGAATACATAGTAGTGCCTTTGAACGCTGTGTAGAAGATCCAGTACATCAGCATATTGACCGCGGTTACCGTCCCCGTTTCGATCGACTTAAGGATTAGTTGAGTGAGAACGTTTTGCATTCTCTTGACAGACGTCTGGGAACGAGCACGCCACAGCTGCATGCATGTAAAGATCGGCCTTCGAAGGTAGTCGACGCACAATGATGATCATTGTCACTGCAATCATGACATCGCAAATTCCAGTTGAGACACTCCAGACCTACAAACGAGACTCCAACTTGAGCGTGGCAGCAAAGGAAGTGTCGGACATACCAGGATGGCAGTTTCTAATAAGATTCCAATATTGATAGCGTTTGTGCCTTCCCGAAAGAACTGAAATCTCGTGGGTTACGGTTACATCAATCAAGACAAGACAAACCATGACTGCAATGGCGATAGCACCACTGAATGCCGACACTGCTGTCTTCGAAACATGTTAGCGAAAGCTTCGCAGAAAGGAGAAATCCCAACAAAATAGATTATGCCAACGGAGCTTCTGGCTAGAACGTGTCTCGAGAAAGCTGATATTCGGCTACAATAAGAGCTGGTAAAGAATTAAGAGACTATTGAAAAGGACATACACCGCAAAGAAAAACTGGACAAAGATTCCATCTACAGAGCGTCAGATCGAATTTACCTAAAGAGATCCTTACTCAGAGCATTAGTAAATGACAAGATCCCTGACTCCCAAGGAACATTTATCCATATATCAGCATCACCCCAATGTTTTACAAGAAACTGCCATTCCTCTACCGATGCCAAACCTACGTGCAAAGTGACAGCAAGACCAGCAGCTCCCACTGCCAACAGATCACACGGGTGTTTGATTCAAGTCTTACGTTGTCTTACCAAGAAATTTAAGCCAGTGGTCCTTCGCACTGTTGAGGCTATAGTAGTTATCTTTGAACGATTGGGAGAATCAAGCTGAGGAGAGCTTGTACGCACAGATTTGGACCAAGAAGCAACCATAGAGAAGCCATGTTATATTGATAGCGACCATCTGCAGCGTCAATTAGCACCTAATAGGACGGAAACCAGAAAGTGCGCACAATGGGGCCATTGCTTCAACTGAATGAGCAAGAAAAGAAAGCTTAGAGTACTCACAGCGGTAAGAATTGATCGGCAACAGTGAGGGCCGCAGAAGACGCAGAACTTGAAGCCATGATAATACTAGTGGCGTGAAAACTCAAATAGCTTGCGCCTCTTGCGCCTAGTAATCCAGCTTTAATAGTGCCTGAGGATAGCCATTTAGAGTCTAGACTAAGACATGCGTCTACCCTGATATTTGCTGACCCCTCGATTCCGACGGACCGAGAGTGACAGTCTACATGACCCGAGCTCGAGCTCGTCTGAAGTAGAGAAGACTTGCCACCGTCCAGGGTCCTGAGGGTCCCAGACATCGATCGATATGCATGCTTACTAGGGTTGATCTTCGGGCTTGCACCGACTCGGAGGTATCCGAATCAATCGGTGAGAGACATGCCAAAGGCAAGAGCGTCAACGTGACGAGTAAACAAGTACACGCGATTGACACGCGACTTTACAACCTGAAGTTCATGTCGTATCGACAGTCTTGTTGTTTTGCTTTCTGTTTCTGCCTCCATAAACGTCATACCAAGGTTGGAGGAGTGTGGCAGGTTAAGCAAAGCTCGAAGGGAATAAGTAAGCCACCCTCCTTTTGACGAATCTGAGCGAAGACAACGTTGGTCTTCCTTCTTCCCAATGCCGGCATGTATATTCAAGTTGCAAGATTGATTCTGGCAGTCCACTCACGGGAGAGCTCCTCTACGCGACTGAGATGGATTCGAGCTGAATTCCCTGCCTTCGCTTCACCATCTTCCCGGGTGCACTTCATGGCTCTTTCTTCTCAGGAAACGATGTCAAAGAAGAACATCACATCAGACTTCAGTTCAGGTGGACAACCCGAGTACAACGCTTCGAGGTCGTCGAAATGCCAGTATTCTCGCTCTGCTTCGCGTATCGACCTGCCTACAAGAAGTCTTCATCAAAAGAAGGAAGCTCCAGGTGCGTCAGGGAGCCCCCTCGATCGAATTCGGTTATTGCCGTTCTGCCTGTTAACACCCGAAGCAGATACAGTGTGGACTGTGCACTCCTGAATACATCAATTACTAAATTCGTCTTCAAGACTGCTGAGAAGGATAAAGAGAAGTTGTGCGTCATTTTCACTGCAGAATCTTACAATATCTAGTACAATACTATCTGTGTGGTACTACCTTTCCTGTCTAAACCATCCGATCGCCATGAAGAGGGTTCGACGTTTCCATAAGCACACAATACGCCCAGTTCAGATGACATTCGCACCCTCAGGTCAATCAGAATAGCGACTGAGAAGCGACGCCTGTCTTTGAACAGTCACAACTGTCGTCCCCCACTTCATCGAATTCTATCTCCGACACTGAGCCAGTGACAACGAAACAGGGAAATCAACGCACTGCATAGGCATTGTACTGTGCCAGAATATCCGACTCTGTGGTCACTTTGCTTGATGAGCTGGCGACGCCACGAGGTAAATATGTAGAGACACCAGAGCGACTAAAGGAATCTCCTTGGTTTAATTCAGCACGATTCCTCTGCCGAGAGTTCAATACGAAGAGAAGAACGTTTCCATATCTGCGCCGATAGTTAGCAACTTAAGCACTCTGCGGTGAAGAGCTTACAGCGGTCCAGACGCAAATCCTCTGCAACGGTTTAATTGAGTATTATGACGACAGTGGCCAACTCACGCTACCGTATACAAACTCGTGTTTTCGAACACTTCGTAGCACATGGAATAGATCAACATATTGACGGCGGTGACCGTTCCGTTTCCATCGAGTGAAAGATTAATCGAGTGAGAACGCTTTGCATCCTCTTGACGGACACTTGGGAATGAGCGTACCATAACTACATCATAATATAGGTACAGATTAGCCTAAGAGGATAAGTAGTCGACGCACAATGATAATCCTTGTAGCCTCTGCTTGTCCGACTATGCGGGGGAGATGCAGGTCGACGGCTACTTTTGAGAGAAATTTGATGACTTCGGCAGCTTCTTCTGAAGAGCTGAAGGTACGATCGGACACGACGAAACCAATTGGTATGTCGCGTTGGAGGAGAACGATTAAGAGAGCTGAGGGATCGGGGCTTTGACTTTTTCCTTGTTCTTCTGAAGAGAAACTGGTACGGGGGCATCGGCTCGATGGAAGCTGAGCAATATAAGTCTGCGCAACGAGAAGAAAGTGGAACGTACCGATGCCAGGCTAGCAGCATGAGCGCATACGTAGAGGCACTGGGAGTAATGCTCTCTCTGCCACCCTCCATTGCATCATAAAGACTCCACAGATTTCTATCCAGTGTTTCTGGTCTGTCCGCTGGGGTGACGGAGTCATACCGAGGTAGGCTTCGAGGAAAGCATTGTAGATACGGGTTTCCAGTGCCGGGTTTTCAGTTTTCTGACGCATACGTTTGAGTATGCCTTTCGCTCGTGGAACGTCGCAAAGATTATGTAGACATGCATCCATCACAGCCAGCAAATCCTGAGTAGGCGAGTCTATGAGCCAATAACTGTTACTCTTTGAACGCGAGTCGCTTGGGCGTGGAGGTTGGAAGCACTGTGCGAGGAAGTCCACGCCGTAGAAAGTCTCCGAGGTCTTGGGACACTGTCCGGTTCTCCTCAGCTTCATTTAAATTGCGCGATAGGTATGCGGGGAAGTCGGGCTGTGGAACCTGGGCTGTGGCCAATGCAGGGCCATTTCTACGGCTTGAGGGAGAGGAATAGAGGCGTGCGGGCCGGTGCAGAGCCTGACGCGATGTTAAATGGCCCGCCCTCAACGTTCAACATTGGGCAGAGAATTTTTTGACTGAGCCTGAGGTCACGCGACTAATCAAACGCAGAGACCATAACGCGGTAAATCGACCTAGAAGTCCTTCTGGTTGTCTGCCGTTTCGCATCTCACGGCTTAGCTTCTCTCAGTCTCCTGGCTGTTGCTCCTACGAGTATCTAGCAGGCTATCGGTATGTATACATCTACCGTTTGTCATAAGCACTGATCAAAACTGATTCATTACCATTCCAACGCAGACTAACTTGACTGATCAGCTGACGTGTCGTTTCTGGCTTCCACTCTATGCCCGCCCAGAATCTACAGCAACTCTCGGGAACCGTGAGACTCCTCCTTGGATTCCTTGTCCTTAATTGGACCTGCTGCTGTCGTTTGTCCTGCCTTGATGCTCTCGATAGAGCATATATACCTCGTTAGATCTCGTCGTAGAGACGACATCCTGAATGCGGGAAGCAGAAGACTTGCCACCAAGCAAGCAATGGCGGAAACGTACTAGTTGTGACGTTGTCTGACAGATGTCAGGCTCTCTGCCCGTTTCTATGGAGTCTGCAATACAATAGTGGTGAATAGACAACAGTGCCTGCAGGTTGAGGGAGGTGACCCGAAGCAGTGGAGACGCCCAATACAAGTATAGCCGCATTGCCACTGATAAAAGCTGTTGTATCTCATCAAGTATTCCATCTTCACGCTTGCAACCAAGAGATGGACTACGATTGGGCCAATCATTCGATGACTAACTACACTACGTTTGGGACATCTTCCGTTGGTGGGGCTGGCGAATGGGTCAACTACGCCTGTCCAAACGACGATGCCAGGTTTATAAAGGCTCCCAAAGAGAACGGGAAGAGAGTATGCTGGGTCTATCGGAGTCTGGACTGGAGGTATCGAGGCGGAGACTCAGACGTCTCGGAGAATGTGTTGATAGAATTGCTTGAAAGCGAAGAGGATATATGGTTGTGGGTAGACGGTGACGAAGAAGTACTGCCTGAGCCTCCTCACTACGCTGATTTCCGAGTTGAGGCAACACTGGCAGCAAACAAAGCCCTTCAAAGACGACGACAAACTATATCTCGCTTCGAAAGTCGCAGTGATGCGGAAATGAGGAGAAGAGTACAATCAGAAAGTCCATTCGTGCGTCTTGCAGCGATTTTATGGATCATACTTTCGTCCAACGCGGCGAAGAAGCGAGATCACGATTATGGTTGGACTGACAGGATAAAATGGGATCCAGAAGAATCTATCCGTACTTGGCACCACGACATTCTATACCCAATATCTAGGGACCTACCAGAGGTCTCGTTCAGCCGACTTGAAGGGTTTCATGCAGTAATGACTGCGTCCGGTCACAACTGCCATACTGGGGTTAGGTTGGGGGCTGGGACGCTAGGCAAGTGGCTATACATCCAAGATGTCCTATTTGGCGGGACTAGGCAATTTTCGGGCTTCATGCCTGAGCATGGGGGATGCAGAGAATGTCTTAATTGGTAAGTATTCTTTCCAAGTCTGACATCTCAACGATACTTAGCGTCTTCAGTGCCAAGGTTTATCCGAGTTCTAATCTGGAACGGCAACCATTAGCCTATGTGCCTTCCCAATATAGTGTGTTGCTTGGTGTTTTCTTCTCCAAGATCAACGACGGCCTGGCGATATCCAGTTACGCTGAATGGATTTCAAGGTTACGATACTCGCATACACATGTCTTTGCTGCGGGTAAAACGCTGGCAAAGACATTTACTGACAATCTTCCCTTACATCCTTCAGATCCTCAATATCTCCCTTGGATCAATGCCTACCCACGCGTCTGGCGTAGGTCACTCGCATCGTTCTCCTCTGAAGCATGGAAATTTAGTGACACAGTCACTAGCCAAAACCTCGAAACTTCATATCCCATACCAGATTTTCTTACTTGGCTTGTCGCCACCATATTCACGATTTCTGAGTCGGAGTCCTTGAAGAGATTTCAAATCGTGGATTTCTACTATTTCTGGAACAATTGGAAGACGTACCTCTTTGCCTCGGACGCACTTCCTGTCTGGATGATATCAACTGCTGATACTGACAGTGCTCCATCCACCCTAGTTGTTGAGAACTTCCGCCAAAGGGTCAGAGACTCCTCCCACACGTGCTGGGACGAGAGGTACGATCCGGGATGGTATGCAACAGCTGTTGCCTACCAATACAAGAAGGATGACGTTGAGTTTGTTCCCATTCTATCAGAAGAACCGGACTGCAAGCAGTGTGAGCTTGCATATTATGCTAACGAATTCGCCTATTCGACATTGCACCCCAAGTTCTCTACTAGCTCCACTATTCCCTCCAAGCACTTACTACGAGAGCTTCTATGGTCTACGGTAAGTGAAACACTACGACAGGCTGGGTGATTTCAAAGCATCACAGAGGGATCGATACAAAGAATCAGGGGCAATCGACTTATTCAAGCAGATCTTACAGGACGTTATGGCAAGTAAGCATTCCACGAATTTTACCTCCTTGACTCCCTCACAGAATTCGCCTGACGACGCGAGAGATGAACGTGAACATGAAGACGCTCAATCGCCGGCATCTACCCCGAAGATTCAGTCCGACTCTACACTTGCTCCAGCCAAAACTTTCCAGACTGGAGCATCAATGCTCAAGCATGGCGAGATGCTCGAAGAGGTCAAAGAGTTCCTCGTCAACTCGCTGCGTACGTTCTTCACATAACTCCATTTAGTCCTCATCATTCTTCTAGTCAAGGAAAGAGCATATCTAAACATTCACAAAGGCAAATATACATTGCCTTGGTCAGAATTACGCACCAAACTCGTCGAATGGAAGATCGAAATGTTTAACTGGCCTGAAGAGGTACTTTTAAAGGATAAAAAGAAAGGGATAAGCGGGTTGGATTATCAGGGTGTGCAGCGTCTCTATGATGCGATCCATGACAAAGAGAAACCACTCCATTTCCGTCGTCTAGGAAATGGTCGCATTCCCAAGACGACGACAGCTGACGGTGTCCGATTTCGGAAGAGGACCATAGGGAATCGTGACGATTCAGATAAGGAAGATCTAGGTCCGTTTAAGAAGAGATCGAATATATCAGATGCTCAATCGCCGGCATCTACCCCGACTCTGCACTTACTCCAGCCAAAACCTTCCAAACTGGAGCATCAAGCATGGTGAGATGCTTAAAGAGGTCAAAGAGTTCCACTATGTATGTTCTTCACATAACCACGTTTAGTCCTCATCATTCTCCTAATCGAGGAAGAGTACATGAAGACAACCATCTCATGTATTATTATGATATTTAAAAGATGTACAACTTGAATTAGCCTCGTGTAGCCAGTCGTTTATGGAATAGTAGCAAGCTGACGTTTCCATATATAACGCCTGGTTCCGGTTACGGTTCGCACCCTGGCCACCCTCAAATCTGTCAAAATTCAAACTCCGACCTGCTTGCCGCTCACAGTGCCGATCGCACTATTATTAGATTTGCAACCATGGCTGGATTCTTAGGAGTGTATGGACAAGGAATGGGTAATTCTTGTAGTGCAATTAGAAGGGAAGTATAACAATCTGCTTTTCCTGCCACTAGTCCTCACCATTGCAATGAGATGGCTTCCGTCAACTGCTTTGCAGACTCCTTTCAATTATTGGGTAACCAATGCATCCACGGAGCAGTTCTTGCATGTATTGAAAGCTTTTGAATGTACTCAGACCTATCAGACCATCTCCTATTGGATTCGACATAAGACGGCCAATGTACAGTATATGGGGGTGCAACTGGCAAAGTGCATGTGATGGTGCTTCAGTTCGGAGTTTGAAAATTTGACAGATTTGAGGGTGGCCAGGGTGTCAACCGTAACCGGTACCAGGCTAAACTTGAATCCACTATAAAGATGGCTGTAGCACATGAGGAAAGCCACTGCAATCATGACTACACAAACCGCAGTTGAGATACACCAAATGCGATTCTGACTTGCACGTGGCGGCGAAGGACGTATAGGACATACAAAGATGGCAGTTCTTAAATTTTCAACATGGATAGTGTTTGCCCTTCCCTGGAGGAACTGAAATCTCATTGGATACGGTTACGCCGATCAAGACAAGACAAAACGTGACTGCAGTAGCAATAGCTCCGTCGAATGCCAATAATGCTGTCTTTAAAACATGTCAGCGGAAGCTTTGCAGGAAGGAAAGATCTCAACAAGCGAGATTATCCCAGCGGAGATTCTGACCAGAACGTGTTTCGAGAAAGCTATGATTCAGCTATGATTCGAGCTGATGATAATTTAATGGACCAAAAAGAGGGACATACAACATAAAGAAAAGCTGGACAAAGATTCCGTCTACAACACGTCAGCATAAAGAGACCCTTACTAAGAGCATTAGTAAACAGGGAGAGCCCAGGGAGCCTTTACTATGGAAACCCGGACTTGCATGCTCCAGTGCGGCATGATGCCGGGTGATGCGGAGACAGACTATACCCGTTATGGTATGAGGACCTCAGGAACCTCTCTCTGAATAAACAATCTAATTCTAATACCGTGTTTACCGACTAATGAGTAGTGTCACACCCAACATCGGCTGAAGGTATGTAGTAAGGGCCGTTGAAGTCACGTATATTCAGAGTATATATCATAGTGGTTGAACACCCATTTTGCTGAGACTCAGAATGAATCCAAATCAAACCATTTGCACCACTTGTTGCAGACATGCTCCTTTTCAAATTGTCTGAACGCCTCAATGACATTACCATCCCCAAACATCCCTGCCTCATTTCCTGCCAGTTCACTGTAAGTACCAAGTCAGCTTCACTCATATTGCATGGGCAAAGAACATACTCGCTCATGATCTGTGGATCTGTCAAAAGAGTCCCATACCCTATAACAAGTCCATCATTTCCGTCTCGCCACTATCATCCACTCACCTTGGAAATCTGATATGTACGCCAGCTTATGAGTCTTCACATACTGCACATGCTGGCAAAATGAGAGAAAGATTGCTTCCTCAAAGCCCTCCTGTCCATCCCTTATCAACAGTGTTGCCTGTCCATTAGCAATGAACTTGGTAAATTTCGCCTCAGGAGGGATCTCGATCAGTTCCTCCACAATGGACGCACACGCCAAGTCTCCTCGTCCCTTCTCCCCATTCTCCTGGGACCATGTCAGAGCAATTCCTGCATGAACAAAGCGGAACTGTGGCAAACACTTTCTTTTTGCCTCGTCTCCATCCATAACCCGGTCCGCAAACCGATACACCATTTCCAAGAGAGTGTGTCCCCAATATAGAATGCTCCTTTCAGCCTGAACATGAACATATTCGTCCTGCAGTGCGAGCCTAGATCGCTTGCCACTGGCGTTGGCCATTTGATCAGCCATGACGTAAAACCTCTTCATGGCCACTCGTGTTGGCAGGCCTGAACCCCTGGTTAACATCACACTGGGGTCCCACTCCAGCATTGTCAGCCTGCCTCGTCATGCAGTTTTGAATACCCCTGCACCTAGATGCCCTGCCTTTCCTTGTACTATCTCCAGTGTCCCACAAAAACCCTCAGCAACTTTGATCTCGAACCGGATCTCCTCGTTCTCAATAAGATCAGTTATGTTCCACTTCAGAATCGGTACCAGTGTGATCGTTTGCAGAACCGGCTCCTCTAAAACATCATTGATGTCTCATCCTAGGTTGAGTTACGCAAACTTACTGAATTGGGACACATCAGCCAACAATACTGCCCCTCCGCTGAAGAGACTTTCTTTCATGGCATTTTGGTCAGGTGAACGCCAGGTGGGGGTGTACTTCTTCTTGGGTCTAGGTGGCGTAGATGGTCCCGACACCTGCTAACAGTTTGATTGTACTCTCAGATACAGAATACCCTTACTGATCCACTCCTCTTCCTTGAGCTCTCGGTACTGGCACTCGCAGACTCCGGCTGCCCAACCTTACAATTCTGATTAGTCGAAATTGCCTAACCACCAAGAATATGCCCACCACAGTTTCTAACATCATGTCAGAACATGTTGCACTGGAACTTGATGGTGCTATGTCGCTTTTCTCCACTCTATAATCGCTCATTGTCAACGTCTCGTCAAACAGAGGAGCACTGAGCCGATTCCCCCAGAACATGTTTCTCCCTGATGTCACCACATCCATCATCGGCACAATCATCCTGCTCTCAACAGTGTCCGAGTTCACGATCTTTTGTTCTTGCAGCTGTGGTCACAATCAATGCATGTTTCACATCACCAGTCCACAACTCACCTCTCGTTCCCACTTTTTCTGGTGCTCCATGACATCATCAAGCTCTCGCTTTTTCATAACCAAAGCAACCTCAAATGCTTTCGGTTTTCAAAACACCTTGATACCACTCACCGCCTCTTTGCTTCTGGCGTTCAGTTTAACCAAGCATTTCTCATAGAAGTAAGGCTCGGAGGGATTCTTTGCATCGAGATTGACCCATCCTGATAGCCAGCGCATGGTCAACTGATTCGCATCAAACGAATAACCAGGATACTCCTTCTGTAGCAGTGGAAGTAGCAACTGGCATGCATTCTCTCTCAACTCCCCCAGCTGGATGGTAGCCAGTACATCATCCAAACCCTCTTTGATGTTCTATAGCGCTCATACTGTTGGTCTATAGTCATAAATTAAAAAAGTTACACACACCTGGATCGTTTGTGAAGGTTTCTTAAGCCCTGGCATCTCCACCTCTGCACTTAGCAAGAAATTTATACTCTCTTCAGGAAGCGAGCGATAAGCCTTTGTCAACCACTTTTCTGCCTCAGCGTAGTAACGCCTGTGTGCTGGGAAATATCCTGTCACCATACTGTGGGCAACAGGCATGTGTCCTTGTTGTGATCGATGAGGAGGTATAGCCCCTGGGGGACCCATCTCGCCCACTCCCCAGTACGATTGTGGGACATCCACTCGAGGACCTACACAGATGATTGTTGAGCATTGTAGAAGTAAGAGTGTCATGACAGTGATAGGGACGCTCGGGGTGGCGGTGCACTCAAGCGGAACTGTCGACACGAAGTCTAGGGATGGAACTGCGATCTAAGGCGTCGAAACGAAGCCTCTAAACCACAAAAACACACCACAAACAAC
>QLOY01003757.1:0-20150 GCA_003313965.1 Megacollybia marginata
TGTTGCATATATGCAAGTGTCTCTTTGAGTACATCTGCGTATATTGGGACTGATTTCTGGTCCCTACAAAGTTGGGACGATGCGAAGATGATTATGAGGCTTCATCTATCACTGCATGATGAGGGGAGTCAGTATGATGAATTGTTTCTGGATACAGTGGAGGTACGGGAGCTGGAGCCATGGGCTATCTTGGGACGAGGCTCAAAGCCAGTTTTGGTAACAGTGCTCAGATAGCCAAGGGTAAGGAAATCTTAGCATGGGTTGAAGCGTTCAGGAAGAAGATCGAAACCAGAGAAGCTAAATAGTACTAGACTAATCAAGTATGGTTGGTCATCACACCGAGTCATTCATTGCATTGCGCCTGCAATTCTCTTAGTGCAGCTCTACTCAGTCACGACCTATACAATTGTATGCCGTTACTGTGGTTGTTCCGCTGCCTGTATGGTCGCATTGTGTGCAGCATGCATTCCTCCGTGTCGAATGCGCCGGATATGCTCCACCACCAGGGCACTTAATACGATCCCCGTTCCACTCGCAATTCTCCCAGCTAACACCGCCGTATCCCTAACCGTTGTAGCCGCTGTTCCAACTCTCTGTACCGCTGCACTTCCCATTGCCCGTGCTGACGTTCCCCAACTTCTGAGCGTTGCGCCAGGTCCATTAGCGCGTCTGATACTACGGCAAATCGTCCAATTTCTGATTGACAAAACAGAACCATACTTACAAGCCTTGGTGCGGTAGGTTGCTCTGAAGTAAATCGTTTATGGATCAAAACAGCATTATCACGAGCCGACCTACTTGGATAAACCACCGGGGCCGCTGCTGCAGTCGCAGCGAGGACGATAAAAATAAGGAGAATACGAGAAGAGATTTGATCGTACGTTTCGTTTCGTAGTCTCAATTTCATTTAACACGCCTTGTAGCTTTGGGGGTGGCTTTGAGATGATGAAAGCGGGAGGGGATCACGACGGTCTGTGGAGAATCATTCTTGATGCCATGAGGTATGTTTCTAAACTTAATGGTTGACATACCTAACGTACTTACAGCGCCGGCAATCCTGTTGGCCACCTTCCCTGAGTCGGAGCACTCCTGACGTTGCTTGCCCCTCTGATGAAAGAGAATCAACGTTTGAATGCCTTTGCCCGGGAGCGTGTCAAGAGTAGGATGCGGAATGGATCTATCACACATGACCTGTTCCATTATTTCGTTTGTCATTTTTTCAATGTGTCGTTCATGTACTCAATTTTTTTAGTCGGAGGAAGACAAACCTGAGGAAGAAAGACCTCCCCTTGGCAGGCTTCATAACGACAGTGTAACGGCAATCATCGGTGCTGCAGACACCACTGCCTCCATCATGGGCGGCGTTTTCTACTATCTACTTACCAATCCAGAACTGCTTGAGCAAGCCAGAGCTGAAGTAGACGCGAATTTTGGTTCTGAAGAGGTTGCTATGGATCATTCCAAGTTGGCCGAGATGCCTTTTCTGAACGCATGCATGTTAGTGTTTTGTTCCAGCGTCTGGTCTCACTGATACCATCTGCAGCGATGAGACACTTCGTTTGATGCCAGCCGTTTTGAGTGCTTTACGACGTTGGGTTCCGAAAGGTAATGGCGGCATTGTCATCTCTGGCAGGTACGCTCCTTAATCAGTGTATGATTCACGATCCTCCATTCACGCTCTGATAGGTTTATTCCCGAAGAGACATCAATTTTCGTCCCACCATACTGCATTCAGCGCGATCCGAAATATTTTTATCCAGCCCCAGACACCTTCTGGCCTGAGCGGTGGTTTATATCCCAAAAAGAAGATGAGAAACAGCCTCCTTCCTTTGTTCACAATTCGACAGCTTTCATCCCGTTCAGTTTTGGACCAATGAACTGTGTGGGGAAACAATTGGCTTACAGAGAGATGAGAATCGTTATCGCTTCCATATTGCGTCATTTCGACATTCGCTTTGCGGAGGGGTATGATGTGGGCAGGTGGTTCGAGGAGATGCATGATGATTTCATACTTGGGAAGGGAGAGTTGCCTGTTGTGTTGACGAAGAGAGTGAATTGAGCAATGCGCGGGGGAGGAGAATGTCAGATACCACTTTTTTGAAATAATCTCCGATCACCCAATAATTGGCTGCCAATCCTCACTTTCGTATAAAGTGCTTGAAGTGATCCGCTCTAATCTTCGGTCAGCTTTTGAATTCGTTCTATTCCCCGATGCCTTGAATGCTCTAGTCATCGTTTCCCAGTGTCCTGCCTTCCTCTGCCACCGCGGTGACTCGGAGTGTCGCTCCGCCAGACGGATTCAGCGCCTCCAGTTACTCATCCAAACGCTTTGTGCATGCCCCCGGTAATGCTTGTGTCCCCTCCAGGCAAGTCGAACAAGTCGAGGGCCTCCCATAGCAACCCTGCAGTCACCTCCTGTCTCGATCCACGCTTCTGTTTCAACGCACGTGTTAAAACTGCTTCAGCGGTATTGGCCAAAAAGGCGGGACGAACTGGATCAGCAAGGCCTTGACGGTAGGTGGCAGCAATTGCTTCGTCTAAATTGGTTGAAGAATTGGAACCTTGGAGACGAAAGCGCAGTCCAAGGTTAAGCCAAGACCACCTAGATAAGCGACTTGGCGGATCCAAGTCGAGGATCTCTCGATATAGCCTGATAGCTTCCTCAACATTTGGCAGAGTATCGAGGATATGGTGGCGAGCGACCTCAGTAAGGAGATAGAATCAGGTTCGGATGGTGACGGAGCCTTTGAAGCAACCTCGTTTACTTCTTTTCAGACTCTTGATATTTCCATAAGGTCGTCTTTTGGGTCGAGAGGAGATTGATGGAGGAGACCAGGTAGTTCGCCAGTGGCAGGACTTTGTACTACTACCTCTCGATTGAAAGCGTTAGCATCGTCCGTCTCCATCGAACTCTCGGTGATCAAAACATATTGTGAGGGCTCGGGAAAAGTTGTGCAGGAGTACTGCACGCTCTGAATCAGATATCAGGTGAAGGACAGATAGCGAGGATTTCTTCGAATAGAGTTTAAGTTGTGACTTCGTCTAGGTCTCTTTCAGACTCTTGTTGTTCGAAGCGTTTTATGAGTCTGCTGGTTAGATTGGTGACAGCAAAAGATGCGCGAAGCGTTTCTTGGAGTCAGCAGTCCAGGAACCAAATGTTCTAACTGAGATGTGGGCAACAGTTATGAGAGGCTGGCCTACTAGAAGTCGCGACATAGAAACTCAAACAGTGGAAGGGAGTCCGAGTGAGTAGCTGTGATTGAAGAAGCATACTACAGTGTGGTTTGAGAGTAGAATCCGTATACGTCAAGTGCATTCTGTGAGGCAGACTAGCGACATGGTAGTAGGAAAATGACGCCGTGACTGTGACTGCAGTAGTCTCGAACAGCCATCAGCCATGGTGAAAGCATCAGCAAATGCTCGGCGGAAACTCGAACATCGAGATAACAATCGCACTTCGTAAGGATAAAGTATATGTACAAGGTGCTCCGAGCTTACCAAACTGTAGTGGAAAACGAAAGGAACAGAGCCGGGTCCGAGAAAAGCGGCGTCTCACCAAAGAAAGACAACGTGAAAACTTGAATGGGTGTGTTTTATCTCGAATTCTATAGAGGCTTTACTGACTCGGAGTTTCTCTTATCAGCCAACCCACGTCTTCATGTTTGAGCCCTCCAATTTCTCGTTCAGTTACTCCTCCTTCAAGTCTTCCCTTCACTTGGGACCACCTCGATGGATGCTGGAACGAAAGTCCTTTAAAATACTCACCAAACAAAAAATTCATAAAAGGAATTATCAGCGCGTTGACCTCACGACAACTCGACATCCAAGGTAATGACTCGGACCTCAAGGTGACCTTCAACTTTGAAGTTGTAACCGCCTTGCCGGTGCCTTCCCCACAACGTCTCACTCAAGCTGTGGTTGCTGTGGAATTTGATCAGGATCTCCCTGAACCACAACCCACGCTCAATATGCTGCTTGCAGATATCTTGAACAGTGATGATGGTGAGATTCAGGTATCGAATGGCGCCGATCTGGTATCCCAAAAGCCAACTAATCTTTTGGCTTCATTGCTAGCTGCTACTGGACCATCCAGTACCCCGTCCTCTGTTCTTCTCGGTGCATACACGATAGTTCCAACAGCAAATGGAACAGGACAGTGTCGCATCCCTCCTCCTCGTTTCATGATGTCCAACAGCGGGTACTGGATGCGGACCATGGATGAGGGCGGTTGTGATTGGCTTGGTTGTATAACTGCAGCAGGTGCGATAACAGACCCACGGACCGATTATTTTGGATCTTCTGCCACTATGGTCCATCTCCATGGTCATATGCTATTGTTCCTGTGGCCAGGGACTGAATCTAACCTGAAGACATTATACAAGACAGAATGCATGACATTATTAAAGGGTATGGATGAGTTGAGCGGTTTGCAGATTGTGGAGTTGAAGGCGAAGCCGGGCGGCTACTGGCGGTTGTCGTATGGGTCCTGTTGCATATATGCAAGTGTCTCTTTGAGCACATCTGCATATATTGGGACTGAGTTTTGGTCGCTTCAGAGCTGGGAGGATGCGAAGATGATCCTGAAGCTTCATCTATCACTGCATGATGAGGGGACTCCATACGATGAACTGTTTTTGGACTCGGTGGAGGTACGTGAGCTAGAACCATGGGCTAGTCTTGGGACGATGCTCAAAGCCAGTTGGGGTGCTCAGAGAGCCAAAGGCGAGGAAATCTTAGCATGGGTTGAAGCGTTCAGGAAGAAGATCGAAACCAGAAAAGCTAAATAGTACTAGACTAATCAAGTATGGTTGGTCATCACACCGAGTCATTCCGGAACCGTATGGTAGTGCTTTGCCCAAGCTCGGGCTCTCTGGAATTTACGAATTCCTGTGTCAGAGAATCATGGCACGCGATACTCTCTTCCTCACCAGTCCTCATATTCCTCATTTTCTCAATCCCAGTGCCATTGCCTCGGCACGTCCGACGCATCATAGACGCGTTCAAAGCCCCGTTTAGAACATACCTGAGCGTAGAAGAAGCTGAAGCCTTGAGTGCTCCATTCTCGGGGAACTCGGCTGACGTTGAGAGTGATAAGCGACAGTCTGGATTCCGATATCCGATTATATTGCTGGGCTTGTTGGAAACTCTCAGCTGGGTCGCAGTCGCTGCTCACCGTCTTGCTACAAGCCCTTCAGAACCATGGAACGCAGGAATACCGTTTGTTATCGCATTTTCGTGGGCATACACGGTTATCAGACCGATTGCGTGGCCAACTGTTACAGCGCCGTTTGACTTGCTCGTCGTCTACTTGGTGCACTTCGTCAGCTCGGTGGCTACTGTTGGGGCTATCTACTATGGGCACACCCTAACAGGGGCACCATATCCGCCTACCGCTGTCTGGGCTACAATCACTGCAAACTTGTTGACCGCCTTAACTGCGTTGGTCTTGGTGTTGAATATGCCACTTGGAGTTCCAAGCTCGAGAGTGAAGAAAGAGGACATTGTAAGTATCGTTCTGCTATGCGAGAACTCGCTCCAACCTTCCCAAGGGTCATACAGTGTCTCCTGAAGATTATACGTCTGTGTGGCAGTGGATGTCGTTTTTGTGGGTCTATCCACTTGTGAAACGAGTGCGTCTTTGCTTTCCCTTCACCTTATTGGTATTCACTACCGCAGGGTCGATATACAACCCTTCTCGAAAAAGACATCTACCCCTTGAGCATAACATTCCAGTCCAGGATCATCTTTGCCAAGTTCAGCGCCATCTGGTAACGCGTCGCTTGTTATAGAGATTCAACTGATGCCACTAGCACCTCGTCCCTTCTCCGTCGGATCTTTATGGCCAATTCATTGGATATCCTGTGCGTCCTCAGCTCTTTCTCTTCAACATGCTAAACCTACCGTCTAGTTTGGACCCAATCCTCCGAATGATTAGTGTTCTCTTCGCATATGCAGGTCCCTACTGTCTTCAGTTCGTAATCCCCTCCTTTCTTATCATCGTTCAACTTCGTTTCCCTCGGATAGAAATATCCTCCAAATCCTAGACAAACCAAACCCCACACCAGCCGACAAATTCAAAGCGTATACCTATGCGTTCCTCATGTTCTTCCTTGCTCTCGCAAAGGTGCCGGCTCTCCTGTTTCTGTTTTCAATCGATATTGATCATGCTGACAGTCCCAAGCGGATCTACAAGAATTATGGATCAATCGTCGAGCAGCAACACGTACACGATCCGAATTAATGGCTGCGATATATGACAAGGCTTTGAAAAGGAAGGATTTCTCCGGGGTTGTTGATAAAGACAAGGACAAAGATGAGAACTTGAAGGGGAAATCTTCTGACGCTCAGGCTTCGTCTGGAGATTCCACACCTCGGGGTAACGCCAAGGATAAGGGTACCACGTCGCCAAAAGGGAAGAAAGGGAAAGAGAAGAAAGAAAAAGACAAATCCGACAATCCTAAACCCGGAGCTGATATCGGAAAGATTGTGAATCTGATGTCTAACGATGCTAATTCTGTAATCTCACCCTCCTCTCCTCGTTCGTTCGTCTCCTCACCCCTCTCCTCCTAGATCGCGGAAATACTCACCTTCTTGTACATGCTCTACGGCGCTCCACTCGAACTTGTCATTGGAGGGGTGTACCTCTACCAGTTCGTCCCACTCCCTCTCTACCGCCTCCCACTAACGGCTCTGTACTTACGTAGTCTCATGGGCTGGTCCGCCTTTGTAGGAATCATAACCATCCTCGCAGGCTGGCCACTCAACAGCTTCATCACCAAACGCGCTTTTCGAATTCGAAAAGGGTTGTTGTCTGCGAGGGACAAGCGGATGGGGGTTCTAACAGAGTTGCTTGGTGGGGTATGTATACTTCATGCGTGTTGCAGAGGGAGTTGACTGCTCTCCATAGGTAAAATTCATAAAATTCTTCGCATGGGAAGAACGTTGGATTCAGCGAGCTCTTGATGCTAGGGGTGTTGAGATTAAGTGGATGATAAAATGTTCGTTTTCCTTCCTCTCTCCCTGCATAGTGTAACACCGCCCGTCTTTTAGCACGTCTAAACGACCTCATGGGTGCTATAATCTGGATAAGCGCGCCAATTCTAATCTCGATCATATCGTTCTGGGCGTATATCGCTTTGGGGAACAAGTTGACAATTAGCGTTGCCTTTACGGTGAGTTCATCCTCCTTGTCGTTTCTTTTCTTGGTGCTGATTTGGGATGGGAGGCTGTGACGCTTTTTAATATGATACGGTAACAACACTTTGCGTTTCCCGATTTAATGCTGAGGATATCGTTAATTAGGGCTCCGTTGAACGTTATTCCAGTTTACATTGTCCAGCTTATCGAGGTCCGTGTCTTCGCTCCCACATTCTCTTTCCCGTTGTCTCATAAACACCTAGGCTGGCGTTTCGCTTAAACGTATCGAAGTGTTTTTGAACGAGGATGAAGTTCCTTCTGAAGTGTCTTCGCTCAAAGACACTCCCCAGGTTTCCGTCCGTCGTGTAGAGGAACCTTCTCTAGGCCTTGTCAATGCTTCATTCAAGTGGAATGAGGTTACAGAGAAGGATGAGAATGGTAAAAATGTGGATAGAGCGACGACTGAAAGTGAGAGAACGCTACTTGGGTCAGATTCGGAAGAAATTTCGATGGATCATAGATTCGAACTGAGGAATGTTTCGGTTGCGTTTCCGGAGAGAGAGTTGACGTTGGTTACGGGTCCAACTGCGAGGTACGCAGTGTGTTTTCTGGTATCGAGGTGTTGCTCACGTCTTTTTCTTAAAGCGGAAAGACTGCGTTGTTGGTCTGTCCCTCATTCTCCTCCCACGAATGATTTTGATCCGTTCTAGATGGCTCTACTAGGTGAAATGACTCTATTAGACGGTCGAGTCATCCTTGCCAAAGACCCCTCCCAAGTGGACGAGTTTGGTTTGATGCAAGCCATATCTTACGCTGCACAGTTATCATGGCTTCAACATCGGTCTATCAAGGACAACATCCTCTTCGGGTTTCCCTATGATGAAGAGAGGTATAATGCAGTTTTGGAGTGTTGTGCATTGCTTCCGGATTTGAATGTTCTTGAAGATGGGGACGAGACTGAGATTGGTGTTCGCGGTGTGAGTTTGTCGGGTGGGCAGAAATCTAGGTGCGTTTCCTCCCAAGGTCTTGGAAACTCATTTGAGGTGCAGAGTTGCTCTTGCGCGTGCAGTCTACGCTCGGACGAAATATGTTCTTCTTGATGACCCGCTGAGCGCAGTGGATAGTCATACCGCGCGGTTTTTATACGAGCGATTGCTGCGTGGGCCGCTGTTGGCGAATAGGACAGTGGTAAGTGATCTCTTCCCCAGCTGAAAGCAATCGAATGATTCCACCCTAGATTCTCGTTACCCACCACGTCGACCTCGTCCTGCCTGGTGCTCATTACCTCATCCGTATGCTTGACGGCCGGATAGACACCCAGGGAACTATCAAAGAACTCCAGGCTGAAGGTGTTCTGGAGGAGATAACTGTCGATGCTAAAGCTGAAATACAAGAGGCAGAGATAGTCAAGGAGGAAGTGGTGATGGTGGAAGGCGAAGAACCTAAACCACCGACTGAAGTGGCTGCAAAGGCGCCTCGGAAACTTGTCGAGGATGAGAAGAGGGAGACGGGAGGGGTCAAGTGGCCAGTGTATAATAGCTATCTGAAAGCCTCGTATGTGAAGCTTTCTGCTCTTTCAACATTTACTGATAGGTGTATAGCTCGTATTTGTTGTGGTCTTTCCTTCTTTTCATCATTCTCACTCAGCAAGTCGTATCTGTCGGGGACAGAATCTGGATGAAGGTGAAGGACGCGCCACTTGTGCTGTGATCATTGCTGATGTCTCGTTAAGATATGGGGCGAAGCTTATAGCTACGAAGAAGCTTCACATCCACGTCTTCGCAGGTCTTTGCATCAGCAAGATATCCTTGATAGCTACACCTTCACAACAATCAGCTATATTCACCCCATCTATTCCACACGCAGTACCTTCGGAATCAACTGGCCCAAGGCTTCAGAGCATCCCATGTTTTACGTTGCGATATACGCTGCTATTGGGTTGACTGACCTTCTATGTCGTGTTCTTTCTCGACTTACTCAGATCACGAGCGGGCTAAGGGCATCGAGACATCTTTTCAAGTATGGAACAACTGTCTTGCTTTTGTCATTACTAACGAGGTGCCAGACGTCTCTTGGTTACAGTCACCCGTGCTACGTTTAGGTTCCATGACACGACTCCTCTTGGGCGAATGCTGAATAGGTTCAGCAAGGTATAGTCTGTCAGTTCAGGTTTGAACAAGACATCTTACGGTCTCTTAGGATATAGAAACCATCGACGTTAGATTGCCTTCGTCGTTGCAATTTGTGAACATGGCGTTTGCGCAGTTCTTTGCCTCCGTGCTCACTGTCACGTTAGTAGTATTCCTTTCTCCCGTGACTACTGACATACCCATAGAATCATATATCCCGTCTTCCTCATTCCTGCGTTCTTCCTAGGCGTGATCTACCAACAATTAGCAGTAGGATACTTGAGTACTGGCAGAGATCTACGTCGAATGGACTCCAATTCCAAGTCTCCAATCTTTTCAGACTTTCAAGAGCTGCTGGAAGGTATTGTCACCGTCCGCGCATTCTCAGTCGAGAAGCGGTTTTTGGATACATTGCATGAAAAGGTGGATGTGAACACAAAGGTAGTACAGTGGCTGTGATTCTTGTTGTCGCAACTGACGTCCCTGACAAAGCTGTGGTATACCTTCTGGATGACAAATAGATGGCTCTTGGTCAACTACGATGCTGTGGGTACGTGTTGTCAGTTTCCTTACAATGACCATCTCACTGAAGTCTAGGTGCAATGGTGTGTCAATTTCGTGATATGGCGGTCCGTCATCTGATTGCAATGCATAGGCCGTCCTTATTGCAAGTCTGCTTTCCATATCAAGCTTCAGCAACGGTGCTGGCTTGGCTGCGCTTTGTATCACCAGTGCACTCAACTTTTCTTTGTCGGTATATTGGGCATGTCGATTCTGGACCAGTGAGTTGTCTGAGTCACTATTCTCATTTTGCCCATCCTTTCTGAACAGACCTCGAGCTCGATTTCAAGTACGTTACCCGCTTTGGTTTCTATTGCCTTACTGACGATTTACTAGTTCTGTGGAGAGAGTTAACGAGTATCTCAACCTCCCTCAAGAACCTGAGCTGGTTATCGAAAACAGCCGACCACCAGCTTATTGGCCTTCAGGCAGCAACAACGATGCTCTCATTGCCGTTGAAAAACTGAGCGTCAAGTATGCGCCTGACCTTCCGGATGTGTTGCATAACGTGTCATTCACATTGAAGGCTGGAGAGAGAGTGGGTTTGTTAGGTCGAACAGGCAGTGGAAAGTCTACGCTCGCTATGAGCATATTGAGATTTGTTGATCCGTCAAGTGGTCGTATTCTCATCGACGGAATTGACATCTCAACCATTGGATTGCATGACCTCCGGTCTCGAATTGTGTGTTTAGTTTTTGCTTATGCTGGCTTGCTCACATATCCTCTAGACATTCATTCCTCAGGTTTGTCCCATTTTGAGCCCTTGGAAGGCTTTAATTTGATCGTAGGATGCAACCTTGTTTTCTGGAACATTACGGGAGAATCTAGATCCCTTTAGTAAGTTGTTGTCTTGTCATGCCGAGTGTAAACGAACCACACCTAGACGAGCACGATGACAGCGAATGTTTAGATGCGCTCTATCGCGTTCAAATGATGACACCTCCGTCCATGGAGACCTCTCGTCATGCATCTCGACTACAATCTCCGGCTTCTTCGCGACCTCCGTCAGTACACGGATCTGAGAGTGCATCAGTCTCTACATCAGTAACAGAAGTTGATACGAAGACGACAGTCTCTCTCGACACACAAGTTTCGGCCGGGGGTAACAACTTTAGTCAAGGACAAAGGCAGTTGATTGCTATGGCTCGAGCACTCTTGAGACGCAGCAACATCATCATACTCGATGAAGCTACTAGCAGGTGTGTAGCTTCCGTCATAACGACCTTTATCTGAAATACACCAAAGTATTGATTTTGCTACTGACAAGAAGATTCAAACCGCGATTCGAACGGGGTTCAACGATTCGCTATTGTTAACTGGTAGGTACCTTTTCCTCTTCCGGGGATGATTACTGAAGTATCTAGTTGCTCATCGGTTGCGTACGGTTATCGACTATGACCGCTTGATTGTCCTGGACAAGGGCAAAGTTGCAGAGTTTGATGCCCCGCTGGCGTTGATTGAGAAGGAGAATGGGATATTTCGGGATATGTGTTTGCATAGTGGTAGTTTTGAGGAGCTGTATACGGCCGCGAAGGTGAAAGCTACTATCGTTTGAATTGGGTATTGGATATGTATATATATATATGCAGTGTTGTGTCGGAAAAAACTCGATATGGCCTGACGAAAACTGACAAACTGATCAGAGCTGAGAGAGCAGTGATGTCTGATTGCATGTTAAGTATTGTGGGATTCCTTTTAAGGAAACCCGCTGTGTGATTGCACTTCTTTCCGCATTTCTGTGTGGCATTGCACCCTCCGCTGTGGGATTGGCACAAGACATGTGAGATGAGCGCATCGTCGTGTGCCGGCTTTATGTATAATAATAATATCTTGTCAGTCGGCCGTATTAGGATTTTGAGCTGATCCAGGCTGATCCCTATTTACAAAGCCTCAGTCGTCTGCGACCGAGGTACGTTTATACTGTATGCATCTACTTATAATAACAAAAATACAGATTGTACCACCGTAATAAATACATCAACATTAGCCTACAAATGAGTCGCTCCTTGACCATCCCGATGGTGGGTAACCGTAATCCAAACGCCAGTCTCTTGCGTCCCTTCCTCACTCTCAGCGAAACTCATCACCTCATCAACCTCATCTGGGTTAATACCCTTCGCAAACGCAGACCTCCGTCTCCTATAAATCCTCACTGAAATGGCAAAGTCGACAGTGACGAGGAGGAGACATAACCACCCGAATGCAAACACAAATGTTTGGACGATGGAAATAGCTTTCCACCTTTGGGCGCACATTTCTGTTGTCCAGGTGGGATCTGAACAAGTCAGTTGGCGAGATGAGAGCGGTGCTTGTGCCCAAGAAGGTGAAGACCAGCTCGGACTCACTTTCCCTGCAGCAATTTGTTTGAGAGCAGACCAATCATTCCACGCGCCAATCACAATCAGAGATGTGAGATGGGCTGGCCAAAGAATGGCAGAATCAATGATGATACGAGGTAATGCGGGGATGATGATGTTGAAAGAAGCTAAGAGGAGGAGAACAACGGTGTATACTGTTGCGATGGAGGTCGCAACCAACGAGACTACAGGCGTGACGTGCGAGCGGTGATTCGCAAAGATTTCTAAATGATCTTGAGTATTTCTGGACAACAAGATGCAATGATGCTTACTATTCTGCGTGTCCGGCGTCGTATCCCAGACTAGACCGCCCACAACGAGGAGGTTCAGGATGAGTAATGGAATGTGTATGCCAAAATTGGCGGATTTTGAAAAAGAAAACCTTGCCATGAGAATTTCTAGGCAGATAGGAAGAATTAAAAGGGTCTATCAAGTATAGTGCAAGAAGAATTTGAGAAGAGCAGTCGTAAGGTCGTGAAAGTCGTTAGCAAGATGGTTTGGAGCACTCGGTGAAATCGTTTCATTGTGTAAGTATCGCTACGTCATGTGATGCCAAGCGTTTATTCGCGATCTCAGCGGCAGCCACTGTGGAACTTTCAAAAAGCAACACAACATGAATCCCAGTTCGATATTCTGGTGGAAATACAACCCTTTACTGGCAGAAACTTGAAGGCCGGGAAAGCTCCATGTCAAGGTGGCTTGAAGGTTGCTTGAAGGAAGCGCCGACGCCCACAAGTTACAACGGTTACGGTCTCCAACCTCGTCCCTTCATCTCAACGACAAGGCAGCGAACGAACCGGAAGTTGCCAAGGCCACTGTAAGGTCATGGTGTTGAACTTATCACTATGGGTTTCCAGACAAGCTATCTTCCATAATGCATTGCATTGCGCCTGCAATTCTCTTCGTCCAACTCTACTCACTCCTAATAATTTAGTCACAACCTATACAACCACATGTTACTGTGGTTGTGCCGGTCCTGCCTGCGCTGCCTGTTCCGCTGCCTGTGCATTTATGGTCGCATTGTGTGCAGCATGCATTCCTCCGTGTCGAATGCGCCGGATATGCTCCACCGCCAAGGCACTTAATACGGTCCCCGTTCCACTTGCAATTCTCCCAGCTAACACCGCCGTATCCCTAATCGTTGTAGCCATTGTTCCGACTCTCTGTACCGCTGCACTTCCCATTGTCCGTGCTGACGTTCCCCAACTTCTGAGCGTTGCACCAGGTCCATTAGCGCGTCTGATACTACAGCAAATCGTCAATACCTGATTAACAAAAGAAACAGGACCATACTTACAGGCCTTGGTGCGGTAGGTTATTCTGAACTAAATCGTTTAGGGATCAAAACAGCATTATCACGAGCCGACCTACTTGGATAAGCCACCGGGGCCGCTGCTGCAGTCGCAGCGAGGACGATAAAAATGAGGAGAATACGAGAAGAGATTTGATGCAACATCGCAGAAAAAGTAGTGAGACCAGCTGAGGAAAGGGGATCTTCGCATGCTGTCTTTAGATATTGAGCTGTTGCCCGTCCATGCCGTGTTCGAACCTCAAGCTACTGTAAGTGATGATCGATGCTCATGATGATCTCAATTGTTACAAAAAGACCTCAAAATCTACAAAGCCTGATCCGGATACGCCCGCCTGCCTCTGCCGACTCAAGGTTCGGACAAAACAAAGACTTCGACGATGACAATTTTCGACCTCCATGTGTGGGTCTCACCAAGGTCCAAAGTAGCAGGGGCGTTCTACAATTATTAAATGCCTGACTATGCCTGATTGGGTCATTATTTGTATTCCTTGAACAGACTGATTGCCTTGGTATATATACTAGGCAAACGCGGTAACAATCGGGAAATCAATGCATAGCCGGCGCCATTTTGTCCGAACCGGCAGTTCTCTGAAACCGGAAGTATGTGTGAAACAGCGCTCACCCTGCTCGACCTTGCAGGTTTTGTGGCACATCTCGTACGTCTCAGAATATGTAGCCCCTCGTAGACGATGGATGTCGACGGCTGCAAAACTTTGTCACAGAAAGCTTGAATTAATGCAACTTATGCAAGTGAAACTCGTTCTAGAATTAATCATAGTGATTTACCGTTTCGGTGATTCGCCGGGGATATACTTGCTATGGAAACGCTAGAAGGAAGGAAGGAAGGAAGAATACACCGGCTTCAGGAACATGGCAAAGTTGACAATCCCGAAAGGTCAACTCGCCGAATTGTGCTTTAGAAGCTTTTGGAAGTCGTCATCGCCTCTCATTCTCGGACAGGCCTGGAGAAGAGGCTAGAAATAAAAAGATATTAGCAGTGGATATGGAGTAGTTCATCGGCTGAAGAATTTTTACTGCCTCGAGATCGAGGCAATGGCATTATCCTGACCACCAGACGTAGAGGGCGACCGGTCAAAAAAATTAATACTTAAAAGTACCAGCACAATTGACCCAATATCGAGAAGCACAAAAAAAGAAGTGACAAAGTCAAGTCCAAAACAAGTATCTGAGAGGATTTGACCGTGATTGTGCTATGGCCGAGCCATTCCAGTGGCTGCGGAGAGCACTGCCAACAGAGACCTTCAAGAGATGGGGATAGGTATGTCAGACCACCTCACTCAGCACCTTCAAATATTCATTCGGACTTTTCATGCCTCCTGCTGGGATATGCTTCCACCCTATGTTCGAGTCGAAAAGGTCAAGTGCCTCTGGTAAATAGCAGTCTCCTGTAAATTCAGCCTCAATCCGCGAATTCGAATTCCTTCAGTCATTTATGTGGAAGAGAAGAAACAATCCAAGAAAGTCCATAACAGATATCGGAGAGGATTTGACCGTGATTATGTGCTACTTGCTGAAATCGACCCTGGCCGAGCCATTCCAGTGGCTGCGGAGAACACTGCCAGCGGAGATTTTCAAGAGATGGGAATAGGTATGTCAACCCACCTCATTCAGCGCCTCCAAACATTCATCCGGACTTTTCATGCCTCCTGCCTGGGATATGCTTCCACCCTATGTTCGAGTCGAAGAAGGTCAAGTGCCTCTCGTAACAACCCTTCGGCCCCGGTCCACGAATTCGAAGTCCTTCAGTCAGAGAAGAAAGATGTGGCTGAGTCAGGAGGCAGGGTGATTTCAAGGCCCTGACGATGAATAAGAATCCCCTCTTCAGATCTGCGGCCGCTGATAATGCTACGAGCAAAAACGCCAAAAACAGAACCCGCGAACCTCAGGTAACTGATGTAAGTCCGATTCATCAAAGCCGATCTTTCGATAAAGGATAGCTATGTAAGCCTGTGTTGATATGAGATTTGTACCCGGTAGTATTTGATAGGAATACGGCCGCGGTAGCAATCAAAGAAATGGAACTATCAAGAAGGCGTGATGGCCCCTCTAGAGTTACGTCGAAGGCTTCATCTTCAAACTCCATGTACATTGTATAGCGTTTTGTTGGGTAGCGAGAGATAACGAAAGACTCGGGTAGTTTCAAGTTACCGACGGCAGAACCTTTACTGCTTCTCAACCGGTCGAAGCGTACTGTAGGGCCCAGATGTTGTGTTGCGTGACCTCAGGCTAGACGGGTCAAAGGACACCCTCCTTGCTCGAAGCGTTTATGAGGTTGCTTGGCCAGATTGACGTGTGACGGGCTACGCGTTGCTCAGGAGCGGCGAGCTTGTCGCAAATCACGTCGTGGAGATCTGAGTCATGAAGTGGCGCGTTTTTTTTTGACACTTCATGTCAAGAAATCATAGTGGAGACAGAGACGGGAGTGAGCAACTGAGACACAAAGTGCTCGAGAGCAACCGGTTGAACGAACGAGTCCAAGGCTTACGGCGATCAAGTGACACCGGAACCCCGTGACTTCTTGACTTTCCGCTGCACCCAAGCTGCACCTCATCACCGCAAAGTTACAGCCTCCGTTATGCAGTGAATCGGAACTCCATTTCCTCAAATTAGACTGACAAGCGTCTTGGCCCTCAAACGCTGATACGTGACTGCGCTCAAGTCGGTCTAAACTGTCTTTCCAGGTTCTTCCGACGGGAAATTCTACGTGTTAACGCCTGTGAAGACAAGGGGCTGGGTAACTGGAATGTATTGTATGCCGATTGTTTCAGTTTCATTGCTGTTCCGATGTCAGTAAGTTCAAAATAAACTGATGATAGCATTTTACTGAGGGTCATCCATAGCTGTAGTATACCAGATGCCAAATCCGGATTCCAAAGTCGTAAAGCGGCCAAGTTGCATCTACGTCTTTGTCTTCGACCGTAAGGGAACCCAGTATGGCGGTCGAATCTCCTTCAGGCATTGCGAAACTCGTCGCGTCCTATTTTAAGCTTGTGCCTGATCGCATCCCGCAGCGACAGTTATTATGGGCTGTGATTTCATTTCTTGCAACAGTTCGGGCTGCTCACCGATCTTCAACGCATACTCCTTATCGCATCATTTACCCTGTCCTACAGGCGCATCACCGCGGCTTTGCTGTGTCTGTGACGCGCCGCTATAAAGTGTAGCTCTAAATCGGTTCCTCTCTCTCTAACCTTCAGGATATGATGGGGCTCCCTACTATCCTCGTCTCTCTCTTCTTTTTATCTCCCTCCTTCACCGCTGCTCAGCAGTCCACCACAGGCTTCGTCTCCACAAGCTCCATACCCACTTCATCCTGGACTGCATTCAATCAAACCCTTGGTGGCCGTCTCTATCCAGGTCAACCACTGGCCGCTCCCTGTTTCCAATCCGTAAATGGCGTAGACTCCACTGCAAACGCTACTGCATGTGCGCAAGTTGAAGCTGGATACTCGAGTGGTTTTTTCATCTCTGAAAATTTTGGAGGATACATGGGTGTACGTCCCTTTCGCGGATTTTGAAAAGCTACATGTTCCTGATGGCTTGGCCAAGACACAATGGAGCTCCTGCTTGAGCACTTCCCAACAGTGTCTACTCGATGCTTCCAGTCCTGTAGATCCGGCAGCATTCACCAATACGACATGTTTCCAAGGAAGCGTTCCATCATACTATGTATGTCCTACCTGTCAGATACATCAACCCGTCTGCAGTTTGCTTACTGTGCTTGTTCGGTCCAGATTGATGTTGCATCTGCCGACGATGTGATTAAGGCATTCCAATTCGCCAACCAGACGTCTGTGCAACTCACTATCAAAAACTCTGGACATGATTTTAAGGGAAGATCCAGTATGCGAGGATCCCTCTCACTATGGGTGAGTATACTCCTACATGGTCCAGATTCTTCCCTGACATTAATGACAGACCCGAAACCTTCAAAATGTATCATTTATGATTTCTACCCCGAGCTCATTTTGATTGTCGATAGATCTCGTACAGCCCTTCTTTCGTTCCTGTGGGAGGAAACCAGAGTTATCGAGCCGTCACCGTTGCGGTGAGTGATCAGAGATGCCGAAGATTTCGGAGCTTACTCTTTTAATCCAGGCTGGCGTCAGCTGGTCCGACGCGTATAACTTTGCCGATGCGAATAATGTGACTATAGTCGGGGGATATCATGAGACGGTAGGCGCGGGTGGTGGTTGGTTAGTGGTAAGTCTACCGCTCTCCGTGATGACGTGTCTCAACGCAGTTAGGGAGGTGGCCACAGTGTTCTAAGTCCGACTTTAGGGCTTGGCGTTGACCGGGTGGTACGTCCTTCCCTGAGATTGATCACAGCATCTTGCTTACGAGCGGACAGCTTGAATTCCATGTCGTAACCCCCGACGGAGAGTACCGCGTCGCCAACGCGTTCAATAACACCGATTTGTTTTGGGCCTTAAGAGGAGGCGGAGGTACATTTGGTGTTGTGTTGCAATCGACATATCTGGTTGAGCCACAATTGAGTATGGTCGTGTGAGTTTGGATTTCTCAGGCCGTATCCGAACGCATGCTCATATTCGCTAGTGCCTCGGTTTCCTTCAACGCTACTACAGCCAACACCCCGACATGGTATGAAATCGCCGTTAACAATGCTTTGAAATGGGGACAAGAAGGCTGGGGTGGACATATCTTCGTGAGTTGGTCTAATTGAGCGAACGCGGGTCGTTTTGACCCGACTACAGCCCGACAACTTTATCCTTGTCAACCTTGGTCTTTCTGTATCTGAAGCACAAGAGTCGATGCAACCTGCCATCGATTTTATCCAATCTCAGAACGGAACCGTTGTGATCGAAGAACTCCCGTCGTTCTTGAGCTTCTTCAATAATTACGTTATCAAGGCTCAACAGGCCCGTTTGTTCTTGGTCGCAGTTGCTATCATGATAGCTAACGGTTTTTCCTTAGGCGGTGGGCATCGAAAACATTCTAGGTAGTCGACTTTACCCAAGTGCAAACCTCGAGACTGCCGAAGGTCGAAACGCAACATTAGAAGCCTTTTTAAATATCACTGCGGCAACACCTACCTGGGGTATTTTCGTGACCACTCCATTCCTGTACAACTTTACAGAGGGGGCGACTAGTGTCACCCCTGCATGGAGGTCGGCCATTTGGCATGTGAGTATATATATCTTCAATTTCTCTCCAATGCTCCAAGGGCTGACGTATACTCAGGTTATCTTGGGTGGATCGTGGGAGTTTGACAGTAGCCTGACCGATAAGCAGGATCAGTTTGCGCTGGTGACGAACACTACCCAGATTTTGCGGGATTTGGCACCGAATTCCGGAGCTTACTTCGTATGTGCTCATCATTCGTTTCTTCGAGTCACTGATATCGCTGTCTGTATAGAACGAAGGAGACGTGCATGAGCCCAACCATGAACGTAAGGATCAACGTTTTGTTTGTCTCTTTTGCTTCACTGTTACTTTCAGAGGCGTTTTGGGGTTCAAACTATGATCAATTGGTTTCGATAAAGAGCAAATAGTCAGTTGGTTTGTTCATTCTCTCTTCACGGACTGATTACGTTCTGTTTAGCGATCCGAACCATTTGTTGGATTGCTGGCAATGTGGTAAGTCTTTGTTGCGAATGCCTTGCGATGGTTCTAAGATTCTTTCTAGTTGGATGGAGAGGGGCCAATGATGCTCGTTACTCCTGTTATATTTAAAAGCATAAGAGTCGACAATGTTTATTTGATTATTTGATGTGGTACGTTTGTACTGTGACTTCTTTGACGATTCTTAATTTCTTTCTAGTTGGATAGAGAGGTGTTATTTATGGAAATATAAAGAGTCGAATGAACTGTGTCAACAATCTTTTGGTTATTTACTATTCAATGTTACAGTTGCCTAATAACAGCCGGCACGGCTTTATTCCATCCGTGACTCGTGTCAAAAGAACCGCGGGGCCCTCTTGTGTTTCCGCATATGACCATCACCATCCGTGTTTCTGAAACGCATATCGATCCAGCAGCTGTTAACTTTTGTTTCCATGTTGCTGAACGAATCGAGAGTGAGCGTGTCGCTTTGGTCCCTTTTGAAGTGTGTCGTTTCCTGACTGCGATTTGACTGACACATCGTGGCGTTTCAGCCGCACAAGCATGCTGAAGAGATGTATGAGAACTGTAAAGGAGATACACCTCTAGGAATCTACGAGTGGATGGCAGGCTTTGGCCCATTCGACTCGCCAGAACATCTAATCAGTGAAATGTGGGACAGCCGTATCTACCCGAATCAGGGTGAGACTTTGTTCACGGTATACAACAAACATCTGGATGGCACTGAGGAGATGGCAGGATTATTTGGATATCTCCACGCCACGGCGATTGATCTGTTCGCAGAGATCGGCCCTGCGATAACATTTACTCGATTTCGGGGGACACATGTTACGAGAAATGTCATTGGGTTGATGCTTCATTATGCGCTTGATCTTCCTAGCAAAGGTGGATTGGGTCTTCGTCGTCTTCAGTGGGAAGCGAACCTGTACAATGTTGCTAGTTGGCGGTCTGCTGAGAAGATGGGGTTTAAGAAGGAGGCTACTTTGCGGTGGTATAGAGCTTTGGAGCCGATAAAAGCCGGGGCTAATAACAAGAAAGCGTTGAGAGAGC